>VUQG01007394.1:6637-22203 GCA_015106755.1 Etia nguti
AAAAAAAAAAAAAAAAAAAGTTCTTTTGTTTTAGCAACTTTTTCAAGCTGTTCTCCAGCTGCTTCCATTTTCACACCGGATGCTCTTCCTGATGCAATCCCCATGGGATCTGAGTCTCCTCCCAAAATCGGGATCTTTCGCTTGTTAGGCGAATGTGTAAACCACTGCATATGGAGCCAGGTTGTTTCTATGTCTAACAGTTTGTAATAACGGTGAGCTAATAACATACATAAGCCAGCTAAATGGTTGGTGCTTGTGTCTTTAAAAATGTCTTAAAATACAAAACTCTCGGACGCTTAGGCTAAGCAAGGGTCGGGAGAGATTGGAGATGTAGCACAAGATTTGGGTTTTTGATAGCCCCAACATATAATGAACCATTTTTCTAGCTAAAGACCCATTATTTATATCTCAACACCTGACAGATTTAAATTTATCAGTGGACAGAAAAGCGACCTCTTAAGTGGAGGTCCATACCTGCTTGATGTTAGAGCAAGGTCACCATTTCAAACAAAGTTAATGCAAGCTTAGGTCTTACGAGATAAGAACTCATTTGTGACTTTAAATGAAAAAACTCTCACACTGTTTAAAAAAACAAAAAAAAGGTGCACCTGGTGTGTCTATGCACACATTTAGTGTAATCACGTGGTACAGCAGGCTCATCTCCCCTCTTCCTCTGTGCGTTCTCTCTCCCTCCTGTTCCAGCTTTCATATCTCCAACTAATCTCGTCACTCACTCTCTTCATTCCACCTCATCCCAACATTCATCTTTGCCTCGATTTTCTCCCTCTTCCCTATCCCGTTCTAACCCTCCAAGGAGGCTTTTTGGCTGGTCTTCCTGCTCTCTAGCGTGTGCATGTGTGTGTGTGTGGATGTGTGTCTGTAAACGAATGGTGTGGCTAAATACTGCCAGAGGAGATGGCTTTGAAGTAGGGGAACGCTGCCTTCCAGTCCCCTTAACTGAGCCTGGCAACCACTCAATATGGACAGAGAGAGAAAGGAGGAAGAGAGAGTGTGTGTCTAGGGCAAATCAACACCATGAAGCCAGATTTTTTAAACCCCCGCACCAGGCAAGGGCACTCACCCAACTGTCATTGGGTGTCTCTCTCCCTGCCTCTTTTATACGCTCACTTCCCAACACATTAGCAAGGGAAAAAAAGAAGGGGTGGAGGGGGAGGGCAATGAATGGCCAGGGGTGGGCAGAGATGAATGTGGGACAGGAGGAGAAAGAGGGTAAGTAAGGGAGGTACACCAGGATTAAACGAGGGGAAGCTGGGTGGGGTGTGAAAGGGAAAAGGAGAGGAGGAGGAGGAGGAGGAGGAGATGAGTGGAGCCGAGCTGCGCCTTCAGTCGCTCTGGGATTCTGTGCGCGTCCCTTCCCATGATCCCATTTGGGATTCTGCCACCCGTGTTTTGGAGTATCACACTGTACACAGGAGCTCTCTGAGGGGAGAGGATGAATCGCACAGAGAAACACACAAACAAACCCACACACACCACAAAACAAACATGCTGAAAAGCTACACATGTATGCAGCATACACTAATGTCTGGGTTGGTATGGCAACAATAATGTGTGCAAGGACATGGCTGCATCCGTATACGTTTCCATTCAGACTCGTGCAGTAAAAATGTTCTCTCCCCCTGCTAACGAGGTGTGTGCGTGTTTGTGTTACTATTAGGCAGAAGTAATTTTCCGTGTAAGCGCCGCCGGACTCCTATCATCACTGAAGATATGACATTAAGCCTTGCATAACAATGGGTATTTTTAAAACCTCAGTTTTCTCCTTCACACGCAGAAACATACACATTTGCGGCGAAAACAAGTTCATGAAGAGACATTGAAGATGAATCGTTTTTTTAAAAATAGGTATATCAACTTTTGCTCTGATGAAAGCTGTGTGTGCACACGTGTGTGCATTGTTTCCTATGAACCATTTATATTTTCTGATGTGTATGGGGAACAAGGAGTACAATAGAAGGCTACCAGACACATTTTACCTGTATAGTAAACACACCTAAACAAGCTGCCTAAATATTGCCCGTATTTTACTGCTGCATCACAATAATATAAGAGTTGGTTATGACATCCTAATTACCCTGTTTTCCTATCTCCAAGGCAACTATTAATTAAATGGCTTTTTCACACCACTACAGCTGGTTGGCCACACAGATGCAACACACTCCTTTCCGCATGTGCACGCAAGCATGCAGAACCCTAAGGATTAAGAATAAAAGCCTTGGACTCTGATGCTGAAAACAAAACAATACAAATGTCAAGTGCAGTATGCAGCAACATGCAGAGCTCAGCCCTGGAGTCATATTGTAAATGACTTTGAAAATCCCATATGCACAAGAGTGAATTTCTGTTTGTGTTTGCATGCATTCTCTAATAACAGAGCCTGACTGGTGAAGACTCATTAGGAGGTTGGAGGGAGAAATCAGTGCACCACACCCAAATGTACTCAGCCATCACCTTCTCTGTCCATCTTTCCATCTGTCTGCATGTTGAGAGTGGTGAGAGCATGCTGTCTGAACAGCCTTCTTATTCTATTAACTCCTCAGGGGGGAATTCAGCTTCCACAGACCCTGTGTGCGCCAGAGATCAGAAGGAGGTGAACGCTAAAGAAAATAAATTTACATTTTCTATTTAATTGTATTTCTTCCTTTTGAGCTATTGTACTTGTTTAAGCCTTTTCATTTGTCCTTAATGTTTGGCCTACTACAACACATTATTGATCCCAAAGTAAATGAAAGTAGATCCAATCTTAACAACGCACTAGACTGCAAACAGCCTAACTAGAAGAATTACAGCTCGCCTAAGGCTCTTCTGATAAGTTGAAGCTAACACCGAGGAGTTCTCCACTTGTTCAAACTTTTCAGAGAAGTGCGCGTCTTTCACACAACTAAGTGCAGAAATTCTGCTCGCAAGTTTCACCTGAAAAGTCAGAAAACTGCAAACAGCATACCCTAATACTACCTGCAAGAGCTGGAGTCTGTTTCCGGGTGGTTGTTGTTCTCCTCGTTGCATGCTGCTGCCGCCGCCGTCGCTGCTGTCGCCGCCGCCTCATCCTCCTCAACCCCGGGGGGCTCGGGCACCAGCTGGGGTGCAGGGGCCTCCCCGGGGGGCTCCATGCTCGTCACGGGGCGAGAGCGACGTTGAGGCGGCGGGGAGACCCAGGACAGCGCTGCGGAGGAGCTTCGGCACTCTGGCTGGCTGAACGAGCGGGGACAGGAGCTCCCCGTCGCTCCAGCTGCTGCTCCTCCCGGACCGCCCCGACTCCCAGCCGGATCAGCAAACTTTCTGCTGCTGCCGCTGCCGCTGCCGTTACATAGGTTAGACCCAGCGCTGCCGCTGGCCACCAGACCGCCGTGACTCCCCGCGCTGGGATTTACGCTGTTTGAATTCGAGTTGGTAGAGCCGCTAACTGAGGGTCCGTCTCCGGAGCTGCCGCCCGCTCTCCTGCCGGGGAAGTAGTCTCCTAGCGGCGGGGAGTGAGGCGGAGGGACCGCGGGGTGACCGAACCACCTCCATCGGATCCTCAGGATCTGCTTCACATCGAACTCCTTCCGCGAGGAAGAGCCCGAGCCGCTACTCGACATTCCAGGGCTTGACACGAGGAAATGGCGGGGGAGATCCCGTGCCGCTCTGCCGTTAAAACTGTACACTGCACTGCACGCGCGTCTCTCCTGGCAACCGCACGCCCGGTAACCGTGACTGGAGGAGTGAGCTGAATATAGCGGAGTATATAGACACACAAAGAGAGAGAGGGAGAGAGGAGGAGGAGGAGGAGGTCTACTCTTAAGAGCCAGAGCATTTCAAGTAACCACAAACATCTGCCACAAGGATACGTTCATGTCACAGCTCTGCCAAACGACACGGAGCTGAGAGTGGACCATCACCATCATCATCATCATCACCATCTTTTTCCCTGTCATTACTCAACAGGCCAGACAATCAGTCGATATTAATTAATAGGAGATGGAAGCCAGCAGACAGGCAGTTTGTTGTTCGCGCTGAGGTCGATTAGTCGATCAAAATGAAAATAACGACCAACTAGGGCTGCAGCTAACTGTTTTCAGGATCGATAAAGTAATTTCTGGTTCTATCGATTAATCCGAGGGTACTCTGGAAAATGTAAGAAGTCCGTGAAAAATGTGAAATTGCTTGTTTACTAAAAGGAAGCAACCTCCAAAGCTGGAAAAAAAAGAAAAACTGCTGTTCCACTCGGTGCCTGAGGCTGCCTCCTAAAGTCAGTCCCCACGGGCCGCCATGTTAAAATGTCTAACTCTACAGCTTTTAAAAGCATGGTTACAGCATGCTGCAAAATACAGAGTTGGGCTCGATGTATAATTTACCCCCTCAAAGCGGAGTGAACTTTTTTTGCTAGTCTTTAATGCTACTTAAAAAAATATTTTACTACAACTTAAAACTTTTTTACCCTCAGAAAGTATTAATTGGTGTATTTGACTTAACTCACTTTGCACTTTTATTTAAAAAAAAATACAAGAGAAGAGGCAGTACTGTCAAACTGTTGCAGTTTTGCTTGCACTCAGACATGCACAAATCCCCAAATCACAGGTTATAAACCAAACTGCACTGTCACACCCTGTATAATTAATAAACCTGTACAGTGGGCCACCTTTACAGGCTAGAGGCTAGAATCCATAATTACAGTAATAAAAGTCCAAAAATAACTTGGACTGGAAAGTGTGTAAAGCAGGAGAGATTGGGGGTGGCTGTAGCGCAGAAGGTAGACCAGGCCATCTACCAGTCGGAAGGTTGGTGGTTCAGTACCTGACTGCTGTAGCCTTTGTGCCAAAGTATCCTTGGGCAAGATACTGAACCCTGAGGTGTTCTCTGATGCCTTCATTGGAGTGTGAATGTTAGATAGAAGCACTTAATGAACTTAGAATTAGGCATGTTGTGTAAAGTGCTTTGAGTGTTCAGAAAGAGTAGGAAAGTGCTGTTTAAGAACTTTTTACCGTGTTTGCCCCCAAAGTGCAAAAAACCATCGATTTTTAGTGCAGAATAGCCTCAACACATTTATATTTATTTTGCAAATTTGGAGCAAGATCATGCTTTTCAACTACATGTACAAGCTGAAGAATAACCTCTTTAGCTCCAAAAAGATGTGAGGGGTACCCATAGTCTGACCTGCACAGGCCCATGCACTCCAACTCAGCTTCCTCCTCAGTCATGCTGCGAAGAACTAAGCTGCTATTACCCAAATAATTACCTTGAGCTTGAGCTGCAGTAACATAGTGATGTGGGTATTTAATTTCTTCATTAACAAACTGTATGACTTCATTCTATGCATAGCTGCTATCTTCTTCTTCATATTTTGGCTGCTCCTTTTAGGCGTTGCCACAGCGGATCATCCCATCCCTAGCATCCTCATCTCTCACACAAATCCTCCTTCACTACATCCACAAATCTTATCCGTGGTCTTCCTCTTTTTCCAACTTCAACATCCTTTGTCCAGTGTATCCTGTATACTTCCTTTGCACATGTCCCAAACCATCTCAGCCTTGTCTCCAAAGTGTCCCTCTGATACACTCATTTCTAATCCTGCACCATCCTGGTCAGTGCCAAGGAAAATCTTAGCGCCTCCTGCTTCACCTCCTGCCTTTTTGTTTCTTTGTGTCCAAACCATATATCACAGTAGGCCTCACTGCCATCTTATAAACTTTCCCTTTCACTCTTGCTGCTATCCTTCCGTCATAATCGCAAATCATATTCGTCTCCACCTACTCCACCCTGCCTGGTCTCTCTTCTGCAACAAACCTCCTACTAGTGTGAGGCTGAATTTCACATAGTAACAATTTTGGGATTCACCTCAAAAAAAAAAAAGCTTTATTGTTAAGACTCTGGTTGCAACAACATGGCACGGGTCAGGGTGCATAGGATAATTTGTAATAAGTCGTTACAGAGCTGCTAAGAGACAAAAAGGTATCTTTGTAGCTTTTGTAGCAGTGAACATGAAGGTTTGTGAGGCTGCAGCAATCATTACATGGTAATCAAAGACTCTAAAATGTAATGAGGCGGTGGACGCATCCTCTTTATCATCTTCCCCACCTCGTCTAGGGGTGTTCACTCACTCCTTTCTGCATCCTTCTCTCTCTGAGTCGCCGTCCATGTTATTGCCTCTGAACAATCTTACACTTTTTGGAAGCCGGCTGCAATACACTGACGTGATGATTTGTTTCTTGCGCGGATATTGAAAACTGAAAACAGCCAGCACTGCCATCAAATCACCACAGCGGGGAGGCCTGAGTTTTGCTTGAAAATAAGATTTCACCACACATGCACAGTCTTAGACAGACATGTATCTTGTTTTGGGCCCATGCACATGAGCTTACTTTCCTTCTCTATAAGCCATTACTCTCATCCATCCATTACTACACTTCCTTCACCTCCCTCTTTTCTCTCCATCTGCAGTGCAGCAGCTATTCATGGACAATAATGATCTGTGGGAGTGGGCCCTGTGGGAGCCATCCCATGCAGACACCCGGGGCACCCGGTGGACCAGCCAGGCAGAACCTGCTTCACTTCCCGCAGTAACCCCGGGACGATCACAGGATGTGCCGGAGCCACAGAGCCGGAACACCTTATGTTCTGGATGGAATCCCACCAACAGGAGGGGAGGGATGCTTTAGGAGCCCCACTCTAGCAAAAATCAATAAGTCAAACAGCCGAGGTCAGTTTGTGAATTACACAGATGGGAGATGTGTTACTCATAGATTGGCCCTGCAGAGCAACAGCCAGTTGGGGAGATTCATTTTTTCCATAAATAAATGACTGAGAGGAGGAGTTTAATACGGCCGATTTAACTTTCACTGCTTTTGTTTGCCAGATTCTGAGAAACAGGGCTTTTCTTCAGCTTCAGGATGTGCTGATGACTAAGTGCAGGACCACCCTGCTGCTTTATCTGATCAATACTACAAAGTCAATACAAACGCACGCACACACACATAAACCAAGGCTGTGAGGAAGCATGAATCCAGCAGCAGCAGCATCATCATCATTAAGGCAAAGAAATAACAAAAAAATCAGAGAAGCAAGGACCAAGGAAGATTTCACAGTGACGCATCACACTGCTTTAGAAGGAAACACTATCTGTAATTTGTTAGAGACACTGGACTTATTTATACATGCACTCGCCAGCCACTTTATTAGTTACACCTGTTGAACTAATTACAATGCAAATATCTAATCAGCCAATCACATGGCAGCAACTCAGTGCATTTAGGCATGTGGACAGGGTCAAGAACACCTGCTGAGCATCAGAATTGGGAGGAAAGGTGTTTTAAGTGGCTTTGAACATGGCAGATGTGCTTCTCTGAGCATTTCTGAAACTGCGGGTTTACTGTCGACCGTCTCCCCAATGGAAAAGAGAAAATACCCAGTGAGTGTTAATGCCAGATTTCTGAAAAGAATGGCCAACTTGCTTTGAGGTGATAGGAAGGCAACAATAACTCAAATTACCTCTGGTTACAGCCAAAATATGCAGAAGAGCATTTCTGAATGCACAACATGTTGAACCATGAAGCAGGTGGATTACAGCAGCAGAACACCACACCAGGAGGACACTCCTGTCAGCTAAGAATAGGAAACTTAGGCTGAAATGCACATGGGATCAACAAAATTGGGCAATAGAAAATTGGAAAAATGTGGCTTGGTCTGAAGGGCCTCGACATTTGGATGTTAGGGTCAGAATTTGGTGCTTTTGGTGTAATGGTGTGGGGGATATTTTCTTGACACACTTTGGGCTTCTTAATAATAACTGAGCATTGTGTAAACACCACAGCCTATCTGAGGATAGTTGTTGAACCCATTGAACCATCCCTTCATGTGCCCATTGTCTGATAGCCCCACAAAGCTTAAATCATCTGAAACTGGTTGTTTAAACATAGCAATCAATTCACGGTACTCAAATGGCCTCCACAGTCCAAAAAGCACCTCTACGATGTGTTAGAATGAAAAATTCACAACAAATGTGCAGCATGTGTGATGCCATCATGTTAATATGGACCAAAATCTCTGAGGAATGTTTGCAGCATCTTGTTGAATGTATACCTCAAAGAATGAAAGCAGTTTTGAAGAAAAAAGGGAGTCCAACTTAGCATAAAAGCACATATATCACATGTATGAAAGAGCTAAAGAACCTTAATTTAAATCTATCGGCGGTATTCCACTTTCTGAAGACCATTCTCCAGGCTGAGAGACCACAAGGCATACCACATATAAAGGCAGGGGCAGTGAAGGGCTGCAAAGATGTATAAAACAATAATAGTTCCTTTGACTTCATGTGACTTTCCAATTACCACTTAGTCTGTGCAGTTTCCCCACAGTTAGAGAAATTTATCACATAACATCTATATGTGCAGAAACACGAAGGCACAAAGAGATGTATAACTGTTGAAATACTCACAGTCTAGTGTTTTAAAATGACATCTTTGTCAAAGAACACGTGGAAAGACTAATTGCGCCTTGAAATATCATATTTATGAGTTTAAAAGATTATGCTGGAGGATGATAAACACATTATCGATCTCGCTTAACTGCACAGAGGAGGAGATAAAAAGTTCAATCAGACAGAGAAGCTTAGAAACAGCCGTTCTGAGGCACTTAAAAGGGATTTAGTGAGCAGCTGGTTAGACGGTGGTGTTGTGGGGTATGTTTGTATTTGGCTGATTTTTCATAGTGTTATGGTTACTGTATCCCTTATCCTCCATATTTGTATTACACCGATACTTTTTGTCAGCAGCACCCTCGTATTTTTCACTACGCTGTAAATGCAAACAGTGTTTAAACAGTGCATTTAACTTGATGTTTACTTCATTCCACTCAGATTTCTTTATTTGTTACTTAGGTGCAGCGTGGACTGCACTCATGAGCACAAATCCTGAGATTTCTAGTACAAATCTGTCATTTAACTGGTGGTGTTGTAAATAATGTGATCTTTATTTTTTAGTTATGCCGTGTTTAGACCATAGAAATTGAAAATGATGGATGTGTTTCTGAAAAGTGAAACCAACATGGAAGTCCTGTGATTGCACAAAGGTTTGTGAAACAACACCCCACGGCTCCCACAGCACACACTTTCCTGATGACTTTATCAGGTGAGTCGCTTGTTTCAGGTCATACTGAATAAAACATGAAGTTCATTTTGTAAAGCAGTCATTATTAAGAGTCAGAGGTTTCAGCACTGGCACCTCTTTCATCTCTTCCGATTTCAAAACAACGAGATGGTGATAACACTCAGGAAAAAAAACCTGGAACATGAAGACTAGACATAAATGCATGGACCTGGAAACATGGCATGACGTGGTAGCAAAGCAGACAAACAGACAAGGAATGAATACACACAGACTAAATACACAGAGGAGGTGATCAGGAGAAGTAGAAACACATGGGGAAGCAGCTGAATAGAATGAACATAATGATGCCACAGGGGAAGTGAAACTAAACACAATGAACATAGGACACCAGACCTCTTCAAAATAAAACGGGAAACATAATGAGACGCAGACATGACAACACGAACTTGACAACATAAGACACACAGACATGAAACACATAAAGGCCGAGGGAGACTTAAACACAGGGGTGAAGACACAAGGGGAACCTAATAAACAATTAAAGAACTAACATGGCAACCTAGGCAAAATAGAAAGACCTTTAGATAGCTAAATGAGGCTTAAAAATAAACAGCGAATATCAAAATATATTAAAACTCAAAACGCTGGGTCAAATCACCCAGGATCGTGACAGTTATTCTGTTAAAAAAAGGGCCTTTAAGCGCCACTGCATTTAAAACAGTTACACTTCTTTTTATAATGCACTTCGTTGGGTCATGAACACTTCCAAAAAACATTTTTCATTCCTCCATCCACAGATTCAATATCAAAGTATACGAAGATAATCCCTTTGAGATCCCTTCCCAGGCGCCGTAACACCCACTCACATCCTGGGCCTTTTGACCTCAGGAAATCACATGATAGGGTGGGGCTAGGTTTCACAGCGGGTTCACCCAAAACCTTGGCTGATTGTGACCTGCACCCATTTTCACACCTTGGCTCGTGTGATTAGGTAGAGGATCAACAGGGGGTCCATGACCCTCTTGGGGGTCACTCCCATAGGGCTTAAATCTGGGACTCTCCACCATTTGACCTCAGAACTGAAGAAGCTTCTCGGATGAGAGGTGAAACGTCTTCAAGCAACTTAAAGAAGTCCAGATGCTTTTCTTTTCAAGCTCCTTAGACACATTATGACCTGGATGACTGAGAACCTTCACAGACATATACATATACTGTTTTTGCACACAGTTCAAAAGCCAGCATCTGTGATACAATTAGGTTGCATTAATGCACGTGTCTTAAGAAACCTTCATATCTGAAGCCAACATTAATGCTGAATGATGCACAGGTTTTTATAGCTGCATACGGTGCGGTCTAGCAGTTGTTCTACTTTTCAGACCTGTCACCTCCTGGTGATGTTCGGAGCATTAGGAAATGAAAAAGGCCTTGAACATTCAAGCAAGAATGACTAAGCCTTTTATGCTAAAAACTACACTAACTGGTCTCCTTACTTCCCAATAAGCTACAGATTATGGTAAGAAAAGACGAGTGAAACAACACGGGAGTCGGTATAAAATGTCTTTGAAATGTTTTGGTGGCATTAAATTCGAAATGATCACACATGCTAGAAACAAACAAACAAAAATAAGAACAGTTACAATGTATATTTGATGTTTGATACAGCATCCTGGAATTATTTTCAATTAAATGGGTTTTAATGATTACATTCAACTGTACACATACAGTCTGTGTTTGACTTACTGTTTTTTGTTGTTAAAATGGCAGCTAAGTTAATAATTTACATACACATCTTGCACATTGATTTACTCTCGTAATTCCTAACTGAACATAAATTCTGCATCAGCATCAATTTGGCTGTGTTCCCTCTTGCAAGTGGATTCCTCCCAGGCAGGAGTGGTTATATATTTACATCAGCGTGTGTTCTGGGAACTGAGAATAGATTTCACATTTCATTTATGTGCTGTGGAGTTTAAGAGACCCTGTATTAAAGGGTTATCTGGATAACTTTATAATCCTGCCTTCTCCCTCCCACTGAGCCCTCCTCACAACTATAAAAAAAAACAACTAAGGAGCCAGAGAGCAAACCAATGCATTTCTGTGCTACTCACGGTGGAAATGTACTCCTGTTACTGGGGGAGGCTGGGAATGGGGCTCAGAGGGGGAATGAAACAGAGGAATGACGGGTCATTCAGCTCTGGTCTCTTTCAGTTGGATCTAATCATTGGTCACTTGGCAGAAGCCTCCTTGAGCGGCCTACTGTTATTGGTCTCCTGGCTGTGGTAGTCCAAGGCTATCACTCACCACTCCCTGGCGCAACTTTATGGCTCTACAACAACATACACAAACACACACACCCACACCCACACCCAAGAAAAGGACACCGTGAAAGCCCCTTCACACACACTTCGCCCTTGATAATCTTCCTGTTTATGTGCATTCACACATGCATGCATACTGTCATGGTACTGGGTCTGGTGTTCAAAACAGCATTTATGTTTTAATTATTAATATTCTGTAATTTAGTGGTCCGCGTCTCAGTCTGCGTCTCATGTTTCCTGTTTTATTTTGACAGTTCCTCGTCTGGCGTTAGTGTGCTCAGTTTTGCTTCCTCCTGGGCTTGTGTGTGTGATTAGTCCCAGCTGTGTTTCCCTCCTGGTCCTCATTCCCTCATTACTCTTCTGTGTATTTAGTCCTCAGTCTTCCACTGTCTGTTGTTGGGTTGTCTGTTCACCTCCCTCAGGTTTCTTCAGGTCTCAGGTTTCTTCAGGTCTCAGGTTCTTCGTTCCCGGTTCTAGGTTTCTGTATTTTGTTTCTATGCACCTCATGTCTTTATGTTTAGCTTTCCCCAGTTTAGGTTTTTGTTAGTTTATCACAGTCTCACATTGCCTTTTGTTTGTTGTGTTTTGTGGAGCCTAAAATAAAGGCTTGCTTTCTGTTAATATCCACCTCCATCTCCATTGTATGCATTTGGGTCCACATTCTCTTCACTCCACGTTGTCCGCCACTGCAGACGTGACACATGCACCAACATACAGCTGGTAAACACAAATTCCAGCATACCAACTGATTCGTGCACTTGTACTTTATAAATATTCAGCTGCACAGTCTCAAAGTCACATAAATACAAACACAGAGTCAAATAAAAATAGGTGGCAGCATCGAGGGAAAGCTGTCGTAAAAGATTTTATAGGGCCAGAAAGTGAAACATTATCTGTCTGGCCTTGCTGTGATGATCAGCTCATCTCTCATGACTGATGTTCATCGTCCAAAGGCCCTCTTCCAATCTCTGTCTTTATTTATTCCCTCTTCCTCTTTCCACTTCTCCTTTTCTTCCCTACGGTTGGCTCCGTTTTGAAAAATCTCCTCTTACCTGCTTTCTTTTCCTTCCCACCCCCACTCTCTGCTTTTCTCCACAATCTCCTTCCCAACCTCAATTTCCAGCTTGAGGAAATTGAGGTTGCATCCCTGCTATTATACTTTGCCCGTGTGTGTGTGTGTGTGTAATGGCGGGACTCTGGTGCTGATTCCCTTAGGTGTGAACCTCCAGGGATGTCACTACAAAAGCTATTGTTCTATATAGGCATACACCCATCAAGACTTGTTTTCAAAATACGCGGAGCATAAAGCTCTGAAGATGAGCTATACGCCACCTATAGATTTAGCATGCATACACATGACAACCAGACAGCGTACTTTCATTCAAGTCACGACCACTGCATCATACACAGGCATAAACACACACAAACACGGTCACTGCCAGCTTTGGTCTGTTGCGTTGCTTGGTACTGTAGCTGCAGGCGAGTCCGTCCTTGAGACTCAAAGCAGGCTCAGACTGGCCAAGCAAATAATTACCTCTTCACATTGCCACACCAGCAGCACCCACCCATCACATGAATGAGGCAGGGAGTGTGTGTGTCTGTGTGTGTGTGTGTGTGTGTGTGTGTGAGAGAGAGAGAGAGAGAGAGAGAGAGAGAGAGAGAGAGGAAGACTGCAATTAAATTCATCTGGAGGCACAGCATTTAATATAATTGAACAGAAAATAATTTCACACTGACAAAAGGATTTGCAAGGCAGAAGGAATTTGGAATGGGAATGAGTGTGTGTGTGTGTGTACTCTAAAAGTCTGTTAATTCAACTCAAAAACTGTAATTCAAAGGTTGAGTACCATCTTACTGTACATTATCCATGCAGTTCATCTTCCTAACTGCTTATACAGTTTAAGGACAGCCTATCCCATCCATCACTGTGTACAGCCCGGGCAGGTCGCTAATCTATCTCATCCCTAACACAGAGAGACAGACAGCCACTCACAACTAGCATCAACCTGTTAACCTAACATGCATGTCTTTGGACTGTGGGATTAAGCCAGAGCACCTGGAGAACATGCAAACTCCACACAGATGGGCCCCATAAGAACGGTGGAATTTTCTGGCATGATTTTGCACCTATTATGCCTAGTTTCCTCATGACTCTGGGTTTTCCCCTCACATGGGGAAAGTCAGAAATGCTGATCACATGGTGTTAGTTGAAAACTCCAGATTTATAGACAGAGACCTTTGCAAACACTGATGCAAACACCAACGATTGCTTCCTGAGTGGAACAGTCATGTGATATTGTTTTCGTTGTAAATGTGGCATTTTTTCGACAGAAGAGTGCAGGACGTTTGTACTTTGACACATGACCTCTTTCATCATGGAGGGTTTTTAATGGACAAAAAACAGATTGACTGCTGAATTTATGGGATGTTTCTGAGAATAACCCCCAACATTTCGAAACAACCTCTAATTTTGTTGCTCAGCTCGTTATTTTGAGATCTGAAAGTGACAATTAAGAAACTTTAATGTGAAATTCCAAAGGATTAAGAAAACACTGAGTGAAAACTTTCTTGCGCTCTCCAAATATTCCCTGTTAGCAAGTGATTGCTGGAGGTTGCTGGCAGTCGCTGTGAAATCGATTGCTCGCTGAGTAGCGCTTTTCCGGACAGTGAGTGTTTTCAGGTTTTCATGTTTCTTCAAAAAACTGGTGACCATGGCAACCTGTTAGTGAGTCAATGGGAATACAGCTTTTTCCATACTGAACAGAGATTGGCAACTGGTCTCTAGTCCTGTGTGACTGAGGCCTTATGGAAAAATATTATTTGCAGTTTTAAAATCTGTTGGTAAACGCATTTTCTTCATAGCCCCACAATTTATTTCTCAGGCTGTGCTGACTCAAGTGAAGTCACTGGAAGTAATTTATTAGGCTTTCATGCAGCTCCCTCCGAAGCATCAACAGTCTTCGTCCAACTTTTTAGCAGAAGCAATAACTCTTACATCTGTAAACAGACATCATCGTGCAAAATTGATGGAGTTGCCCTTTAAAGTTTTAGTTAATGGGATGGGGAATACATTCTGCCATAGAGAGCCCTCACAAGCATGGAAGCACAACACATATGTGTGTATCTAATTTGAATAAAACGCAGACCACCTTCAGCTGGTAATTTTCCTCTTATCCCCTATCACATCAGTCAATAACACAACCGCACAGATCAAGGATATTTTTCTCTGTGCATGTGTGTGTGTTCCTCTGTATCTGGATTCAGGATGTGTGTGTCGGAGCTCCAGATGGACTTTGTTGTCCCAGTTTCCCGACATGTAACTAACAGGAAGGATGAAAGAATGAAAGAAACTCACCATCAGATTCAGATACCTCACTTTGCTGCTCCTACCTTCACGATTTTCTCTTTTTTGATTTTTTTTTTTTCCTATCACATTACTGTTATCGGAGCGAATACATGCAACAAAACTCATGAGCAGTGTTGCTTCAGTCCACGGTTGATTTTTTTTTAATGCCTCCTTTTCATTTCTATTCCTCTTTTTATCTCTTCCTGTAATAGCCTCCCTTGTCCATTTACTGATACCCTCCTTCACTTCTCTCCCATCCATTAGGCTTGTTCTCTAATTTCTTTGCCAGCCTCCACCTTCAAGAAACAGAATAATGGTTTGAGAAGGCCAGTATTAATTATGTGTGTCTCATGTGTGACTAATACAAGTTTCTGAGTGCAGATACAGTAGATTGTAATGAGTGGGAGTAAAAGAAAGAAAGACAGGCAGCAAGAAAATGAGCAAATGCCTGTGTGATCTGAGACATGGAAACTCAGCAGGCATGGATCAAAACACCCAAAAGGCCCACAATTACATCTATGCCTTGCGCTGACAGAGGGACACACAGACACACACACGTACACACACATACACACACTCTTTCTGATCTTGTATCGGAGCAGAACCTTACATCCTGCTCCCTCTGCACTGAGCAAGACTTTGACACACTTTTACTGACATCTTTTATTAACACAGTGTAGAAAGTAAAAAGATTGTGTGTGTGTCTGTCTCTGTGTGTGTGTGTGTGTGTGTGTGTGTGTGTGTGTGTGTGTGTGTGTGTGTGTGTGTGTGTGTGTGTGTGTGTGTGTTTGTGTGCATGAG
>VUQG01007412.1:11225-30940 GCA_015106755.1 Etia nguti
AAAAAAAAAAAACAACCCGAAAAAATAAGCATAATAATAATAATTAGACTCAGGTTCACTCATTTCTGTGGTTAGAGCTGCTTCTTGCACTTGCCACAAACCAGGGAAGGCGTTAAAACGGTTGTGAATGATGCAAGCAGCTAAATGGGCCTGGTGCACCTAACAAGCGTAAAATGAGCGGCATGCCGTATGACACGACCACAATAAAACAACTTTCACACAGCCATGGTTGATCTGCTTACCCGCACTCGGAAGCGGAACATGGCGAGGCGCACACAGTGGCTGAGGCAGGCCGGGGGCAGGAACCATGCCCGGGGAGGCGGGGTGGCCTTGCTGCCGACGTGGTTGACTATCAGCTGCGCCGTCTGTCGCTGGCTCTGAGCTCGCCGCGCCCACTCGGGCCAGCGCTCCTTCCCCAGGGTGCCGTTGAAAACCACGACCAGCTCCAGGCCACCCTGGTACAAGCAGGCCTGCGACAGGGCGGCCAGGTATCCCAGCATGGCGTTCCACTCGCCTCCGCACACCCAGTCAGTCTGGTAGCCGCCGTACAGGCGCTGAAGGCCGGAATCAGCGTCGATTAGGATCCTGGCAGGCGGGGGCGGGGGAGGCATGGGCCCGGGGTGATGTGGGTGGTGGTGTGGGTGATGATGGTGAGGGGGCTGGCGGGCCGCGGTCCGGGCAAGCTTGAGGAGGTCCACGGGGACTGTGGCCCCGGGACACCGCTTCTCTAAATACTCCTGAAAGCCCTGCACTCCCATGACGGTGTTATTGAGCCGGTGCGTCTGACCGGGAGCGGGCTCTGAATACGTTCTGTACGCCGTGTTTGTAACGTGTTGTGGGGCGAGACTTGCAGCTAGCTGTGCACTCCGGGGGCAAAGCTAACTGGTCTCCGATGTAGTGACAAAACTGTAGTTTAGTTAACCCAGCAAAACAACTTGGCTGTCACGCTGACTAGCAAAACGAGTCACCATGCACCGCCGCACCACTGTGTCTGGTAGTTATCCCAAGATATCGAAATGCCAATTTGTTCCTTTCTTTACTTTAGTTTTGGTCGAGGGTGCTCAGTTTAGTGTCCATCCCTGTGGATTTTTGGTGAGATGCCAGAAAAGGCCAGTGTAGCTACCTACCTACCAGAAAAAGTTCAACACGTTTCCTGCTCCCATAATTTGGCTTTAACACGACCAGCGTCCAAAATGCAGTCGGTAGCGAGTAACGGAAATGCAGCGAGATGGTGGATGTTACCAAGAAATGTCTGCAAAATTTAAAAAAATCCCGCTGTTTTGTGCACATGAAACAGATGCAATACTGCGCTTTTTTTTAGTTAGCAAACCCACAGGCTGGATGGCCAGTTCGCGGACATGATGGTGAACCGAGCAGCTTGAAAACCGTTTTTAAAAAAAAAATCTGACAGATGAAAATGTTCACATTTATTCGGCACTGGCTCTGGGAAATTTCAGCACGTGTGCAGCACCAGCGTGCAGGAAAAAAGGTGTCAGAATATTAATTTAAAACAAACTATTGAGCAGCGTGCCTGGCTGCACTAATATTTGCTAACTGTGGCTAAGCTGCTAGCTGCTGCTGGCAGGGTCCCCGGCGTGATTTGACGCGTCAACTCCCGAAGACTAGTCCGGGGCGGACACGACGCGGAATGAGATGGATGTTTGACGAAAGAAAAGAAAAGTAACTAAAAGAAAATAAAATAAAAGCCCGATGGTGCCTCCCTCGCTTTCTTCCACGCTCACGGCTTCATGTTGCAGAGGGGAACGTTACTTCCAAGCGACGTCAGCCATCTTGCGACTTCCTCGCGGCCCAGTGGAGTGGGAGGGAAGGCGGGGGGAGGCGAGGAAGGAGGCGCGGCCGAGCGCGGGGAGCGATGGGAATAGTAGTCTGGCTATGGCAGAGCGTCCGTCTAGAAACCGAGCGTCGGCAACGAGAAAAAACTACAACTGCCAGCGACGGTTTGTACGAGGATAAAAAAGCTGGAGAGCAGCAGTTCTCCAAGTGAATCCAGTAAATACATGATTTTTGACAGTTCACCGTGCAGACCGTTATTTTTTCTTTTAAATAAAAGCACAAAAGCAAGCAAAATGTATCGAAATATAGCTGCTGTATTATATGTCTGATATTGGCGCACCAATCTCTATCGTGTTGAGATTTTTAAAACATTTTATTCAAGGTATCAAAGTAGTAAAAAGTGGCCAACTAAAAAAATAGATATAAATTGGTGGTAGTTTAATACGAGATCAGTTACTTAAGCAGTGTAACAGGTAGAATAGCGCTGTCCCACCTGTGCCGAAACTCTGTGTTTGTCGCCTCCTTGTGGCAGCATATATAAAATGTGCTGTTGAGAAAAATCAACATACTGTATATAAAAAAAAATCATCTTAATAAATCTTTATACAAAGTATATGAAAAGAAGGGGGAAATGAAGAATGAAATAAAACCAGGTGGCGTGGTCTGAGGGGAAATCAGAATAGCTCTGGACTCCACCTGTGGGAACACTGGGGAAGGTTTTCAGGCTGATTTCTGCATATGACTAGAAGAGTAACTGAGCCTATGGTGACTCAGGAGGGATGGTATTAAATGAAAAATTCTGAAAGCCTAACAGTGAGAGACTCACCTGCTCTTTCACGTTAATGGTGTATTTCAAACACTTTAAACTCTGTATATTAAGCCACAATAATTCTGTTTAAATTTATACTTTATTGGATTTATTTTGATTTGAGTTTTTTATTCAGATGTCGTCTTCCATTTTATTTTATCAAGCTTTATACTATTTTATTATGTAAACTGTTTTGCTGCAGTCAGTTACATTTTTAGCTGCTGCAATAACACAATTGTACAACTTTGGGGATAAATAAAGTATATCTTACTTCATTAAATCTGCTAAATAATGCTTTTCCTTTACATAAGGGCATTTAAACCATAAATAAAGTGGTCTAAATGCCCTTGAGTCTAAAAATTTGCCTGAATACAGGAAATTAAGCGTGTAATGCTCAGAAGTTCCACAATGTGATCCCCCCCCCAAGCAGGCGTGTGGCTAAAGGTGGGGCCTGGTGCCCTTGTAACATGAACTTTGACCCTATGCCTACCATTCTTCAACTCTTTTACTTTACAAACTTTGAAAAAAGGATATTTGAGACACTGCTATTTTCTTCTACCACTCAGTAACATTAAGCATGGTTGTATCCAGACTACTGAGGTTTTGCAGACATTTGACTGCTGGATGGAGGATTATGTGAGTAAGGCCCTAGTCAAGCTCTGGTCATCTGGCAACCACCAGTTATGAAGTCAGGGAATGATTATTCCATGACTGGCTGGAAGGTTGCTGGGAGAATGAATACCAAAGCCCCAGTCATGTTGACTAGAGATCAGTCAGTAGGCCCTATTTTTCCTTAGAGACCCACCTGTTGCCAGGGAAAAACATGTATTCCCCATGTTGGCAAAAACCTCCTTGTTGCACATAGTTTTCATGGAAGTGATTTTTCTCCTAACATTGCAGCTACGCACTTGAAATTGTGAAAACCAGAAACAGGGACCATTCCTCTTCAAACTCAGTGTTACACCTTTTGAAACATGTTGGGGGCTCAGAGGCACAACTTTTACTCCAAGGGCGAACGTTGAAGGCCCATCAACATTTTACTACCACTGGACGAGTTGTTAGCGAGTGTTTGCAGAAAAAATAACAAACTGAAGGTGACCGTGTAAATCTGACAGAAACCAAAGCAGTCATTGGGATGTTTTTGGTGCTGCACTTTATTTGCAGCTGATTTTAATACCAACAAGTCATACATGCATTTCCGTAGCAACTGGTGATCATATTATTTCCAGTGTTACTGAGGACTTCAGGTTAAATTGTTATAACTAATTTTCAATCTTTTTCAGGTGTTTTTGTTTGGGTTTTATTCTCATTTCTGAGTTTGTTTGTTTTGTTTTTGTATTTCCCATGAGCCTCCGCCCTCCACACCTTGATTCTTGGAATCCCTCCGGTACCCCATTTAAAACTCCTGGAACCGCCCCTGGCTGTAGGGCTCAAATAAAACCTACGCCCATGACAGACAGATTAACGTGATCGCGCAGCTCGTCCCAGTCTCTTCCTGCCTTCAGAGGGAAGAGTAGACATGACGACCCGCTCTGTGCGCGCTCTGTCCGGAGCCCTGAAGCCGCTCTTCAGCCCCCGGTCACCGCAGGTAGGAGCCGCCAGGTGCGGTTACCTGTTGAACACATCGCGTTTTGACTGGTGCAGCAGATCAATGGGCGGTTAGTTAGCTGCCTTATATCGCTGTCCGTTCAGCACCACCGGTCAGCGTCCGGTTCATGTCAGCGTTTTACGTGATTCTGCAGTTTGAGGTTTCCTGCTGCCAACTGTAAGCCTACACTCTTCCCTGCAAAGTCATGCATTATTCAGAGACTACACCTCTGCGCCGAGTAAAGACAGACAGGTTCACTTCTCCGGCGGAAAAGCTGCCTGTTGTCCACGAGTCCGTGTATTCCTTGTGTTGTTACTCAGACGCAGATTTAAGAAGTTTCGAGCAGGTATGACAACACAAATATGCGCCTCGCTGTTGTGTAGACATGCCAGTCTTCACAAAACAAATGCACCAACGCCTCATCAGGCTCGCTGACAGTCTGGAATGCATTTCCTGGTTTGTTTGGTTTTGGGGTTGTTGTTTTTTTTCCATTGTATTTGAGCTCAAACACAAACCTCAGTTTTTCCACGTTCGTCTACTCTGCCGTGCTTACATGTTCGTTACAGTTTCCAGGTCACGGTGGAAATGCATGTTTTTATTTATTTATGATTCAAACAGCTTGTCGAGACCCATAATTACGTTTGTTTTCACTCCTGTGTAGTAATACTAGCATCACAACATAGAAAACATCGACTAATTATTACTTTATTGCACTTTTAATACTTCGACCAACCCTCCTAAAAAAAAAAATCCCCAAACAACTGAAATGTTTCTTTTTTCATCTGCATGTGGATGAGTGGTGTCAAACATATGGTCCGGGGTCCAGAACAGGTCCATCAAAGACATCCAGATCAGCCCTCTTTTTGTAAATATCAGCGTAACAGTGAAGCTGCAAGGAGTAGAGGCAGCCATCCATCCAACATGTCTGACACCTGGTTTCATAGCTAAAAAAAAAAAAGAAAAAGAAAAATTAATTAAATTAATTTTAAAGTGTTTTTAGAACACTTTAAAATTAAAATACTATTTATTACGCAGGTAGTTTGTGTCATTTTTAAGAGGACTTGTAAGGTATTGTCTGCATGTAACCCCCTTTTTTCTCTGCATCTTTAGGGTTATGTTGTGGCAGCGTGTCATCAGACTCACAAGTCCACTTACACTGTAAGTTGTGTAAAATAATGTAATATATTGTTGTGTAATATATGAGGATTTATTTTATAGCTTCTATAACTTCTGTAAGCTCAGTCTTTAGGAGATCTTCTGACTCCCCACCCCTCACCTTGGAATTCACCTTTAGAGTCGATTCTCTAAGAAAATGTGGTCTCAGCCTCTCCTTTGTCCTGTTTTCTCTCCCCTCCCTGCTCTGAATCCTTCCTTCCTCCACCCACCCACCCTCCCAAGACCATAGTGAGTATGGATGCTTATAAGTCTTGTGTTAGATTTCAGTGTAACAGCCAAAAGAGTGACAGTTGTCTGTAGGTTTTTTTAGGGTTGTATCTAAAATGTGTGTTTGTGCATTACAGGCTCCACCTGCTCGGTATGGAGGCAGACACACCGTGACTCTCATTCCCGGAGACGGCATCGGACCGGAGCTGGCCAAACACGTGTGTGAGCTATTCCGGTGAGAATTCCCTCATGCACTCACATTTACTCTCTGCATAATTTCACTGCAACATTCACCACCAGCGTGTTGCCGTGTGGAAATGTTACACTTTACATCTTTTAGCCCTTCATAAATTTCCTCCAGGGGCTTTTTTCCCAGCTGTTACTGTAAACGACGTCTGGATAAATAAAGGTTACCCTGACTTGTTTCTTTCTCACAGTGCATGTACATTTTAGACGTGAAATCTGTTCATCATAAAAGCTTTTAAAGAATTTTTTAAAACACAGAAATGTATAAGAAATGAATTTAAGACTTAAGTAGATTTTAGAGGGGGCACGGGGACATGTGCCCATAATAGATACAAAACATAATTTTAGGACTAACTGACCATCTGTCCAGGGTGTACCCTGATTTGCACCTCATGTCAACTGGGATACGCTCAAGCCTACATCCATCCATCCATCCATGCATGTCAGATGAGATGTATAACATCTCCGGCTGATTCATCTGAATGTCTGACTTCCTCACTCTATCTCTAAGATTGACTCCAGCCAGCATACAGAGGAAACTCTGATGATGCCACACAAATCCGGTCGCCCTCATGCTCCCTCTTTCTGTCACTTGTCAGTAAGATTGTGAGGTCCTGCTTGGAGCAGCCTCTCTCCCCAGTCCAGAGGGAGCAGTTTTAGAAAAAGAAGAAGCTTAAGTTGGATAAGCAGTTAAAAACAAATGGGTGACTGATTAGTTCCTTTTGGCTCTTGCTAAAAACATAAATTGATGCAGAAAGGGCACATACTGGTGCATTAACATTCACCAGAATGCCAGGATTTAAGTCGCTGATGCTCAGAATTTCCCGTGGGATGCCCTGAGACTCACTCCTTAATGTTCACTACACACACGCACACGCACACACACATGGATGCAGTGCTAATATTAGGCCACTAAATGGTTCAGCTTTCTCATACATAAGTGCTCTCTTTGTCTGTGTTCACTATCAGATTCTGCTGTGTGCCTGTAGACTTTGAAGTCGTCAATGTGGACTCGACTGAGACCTCAGAAGATGATATCAATAACGCCATAATGGCTATCAGACGCAATGGTGTTGCGCTGAAAGGTAATTGTGGAAAATATACCATAAATTCAGTTGTAAGGCAGAAATACAAAAAAATTGTAAAGTTTGTTATTTTTTTGTGTCTCAATAAACAGTAAACATTATTTTCCTAAAAAAGAAAAAACACCAAAGAAGCCACTTTCATGACTAAATTTTATTATTAGACATGTGAGACAAACAGACATCAATTATTCCCAGATGTGATAACACTGAACCAAACATATACAATAGACACAATAGAACTTCTTTTTCCTCTTCTGTGCAGATTTATTTTACTGAGTTTGATTCTCGTGCTCTACTTTTACTCACTCCCCATCAAGTACAAGATACAGGATGATTTTCAGATCAAAAGAGGCAGACGAATGAAGATCAGCATGTAAATTAGCTCTGATTAGTCTTTTTACTTTTTTCATGGTAAGTATTTGAATGTAAATTTTTAAGTGGCCCAACAGTGAGGTGTGAGTGTGAAATTTACTGGTACAAGAGATTTTTAATGTTCTTAGGAAGCTTTATTAATTTCTTTTTCGTATACATGTAAACATTTTATTTATTTTTACAATTCATAATAAAAAAAATAAACTGAAAATCTGAAATGAAATATTTGGATGTGCATGTTGAGAAAATTACGTAGTCAGTGTTGTGCCTAATGATGTAGTGGGCACAGAGGAGGAGGAGAGTCTGAGCACAGGACATGAGAGAAGGGAACTAAGAAGCTCAAAGCTGAAGTATTTTATTATCCAGGCTGAGGTCATACAGGAGTAGTATGTAGACAGTCAGTGAGGCAGACACCAAAGGTAACAGGTGTGCAAACATGTCAAATCCATAAATAAAGAACCAATAATATACAAGAAACAAACTGAGCTTTAAACAGGAAAAAATTATGCAAAGAAATTAGTAGAAAACTTAAATAGTGCAGAAAAAATCTGTTGGAAAGATAGTTTTTTTTTTAAATTTTGGATTGCCACAGTTCAATTTTTGTACTCTTTTAAACATAAATATGTTTGTTTATTTAGGAAATATTGAGACCAACCACAACCTGCCACCTTCCTATAAGTCCAGAAATAGCATCCTCCGGTGAGTCGACCAGTCTTTGGTTTTCAACTCCGATTTTTTGCTGATGTAGAGTCACGGAGTTCGAGCTCTCTGTGAAGGCTTACCCTTCACCTCTTCCTGTTTGTGCTGTCTTCGTCGCTGCAGTACCACTCTGGATCTGTACGCCAGTGTGATGCACTGCCAGTCCCTGCCAGGAGTGAGGACGCACCACAGAAACATCGACATCATAACAATCAGAGAAAACACAGAGGGCGAGTACAGCAGCCTGGAGCATGAGGTGTGTGTTTTTGTGTGTATATGTATGTGCGGTTCACCATCTCTTTGAGTGCATCTCTAACTAATCAGTCTCTGTTTTATCTCCGCTGCACCTCTGCAGAGCGTACCAGGCGTCGTCGAATGTCTGAAGATCATCACCAGGACCAAATCTTTACGCATTGCTGACTACGCCTTCAGGACAGCTCGAGAGAAAGGACGCAGACGAGTCACCGCTGTGCACAAAGCTAACATCATGTCCGTTTCTGTTTCTGTGTTTTATCTCTTTTCTTATATATGTTCCACTCATCTTTCGTGTGTTTCTTGGAGCAGGAAGTTGGGTGACGGCCTCTTCCTGGAGTGCTGTAAGGAGGTGGCCAGTGGTTACCCTGAAATCACCTTCAACAGCATGATTGTGGATAACACAACCATGCAGGCATGTCCATACGAGACCATTTCATTGTGTGGTGTCTGTGTCATCATGTTCCTCATATTCTTATTGGGGTATTTAATCAGAAAATGTGACCGTTTTCAAGCCAAGACTCTTGAGGGTTAGGACAGAAGGCGGTTACTCATTGAAACCTCCTTCTGTCTTCAGAAAAAACTTGTGTGTGCTGGCTTCTCCAGCCTGGAAACATGTCCTAAAATGAGCTTTTCTGTGTGTATTTTAGCTGGTTTCCAGGCCTCAGCAATTTGATGTGATGGTCATGCCTAACCTTTATGGTAACGTTGTGAGCAACGTGTGTGCCGGTCTGGTGGGTGGACCCGGCCTGGTGCCTGGAGCCAACTATGGAGAAAACTACGCTGTGTTTGAGACGGTGAGACAGGGTTAATGAGACCTCTACATGTCTTGTGGGTTTTTTGTTTTTTTTAGAGGCTCTCTGGGGTGAGCTGCAGTTTTTCTAGAGTCCACTTGAGGCTCTCTCCAAAAGCGAGTCATCTTTGTGGACTGCCCTGTTAAAATCCCACCGTTAAAGCATCAATAATCATGTTAACAGCCTCGTAAAACAAAGGTTTTGGTCTCTATCAACTTTTATAACTCACTAGCTAAAAGAAGAAAAAGTCACCATCATGTTGGAGTTGGGGGGTGTGGCCACTTTGACTGGCTAAGCTCCCTGTGTCGCCAATGATTTGTCTGCTAGCCTCACCTCCACTAACTGGAATCACTGAACTGATCGTCGCTTAGACGTCTGGTTTTCAGTGGAGTTTTGTTTGGGTGTGTATGAAGTTCATCGTCTCCTAATGAACAGACGTCCACGGCTGGACTGCTGAGTGCTCCTGTGAAAATGTCCTCAGCAGCTGATTCCCAGTCCTACTTCTGGTCGACTGGTTCTTTCCTTCTTTATATTTCACCCCTTTTCACGTGAACTTGCAGCGTTAACTTCCCTCTTTTGGATTATTTTTCCCTATTGTGTAATCTAAGCACTTTAATTTTTAATAAAACCACAATTGTTGTTTTTCTCGTCAAGCCCTGTGAGCAGACATGTGAGTGTCCACTCACTCAAGCCCCCCACCCGACTATATGTGGATGTAATATCTCATTTGTGTAAGGATGTTTAAATGGATATCTCACTTTTTTAAACCTCCTTGCCTCTATACAGGGCACCAGGAATACCGGGAAGAGCATCGCAAACAGCAACACGGCAAACCCCACGGCCATGCTGCTGGCCTCCTGCCTCCTGCTGGATCACCTGAAGCTCCACGGCTACGCCAGCATGATCCGCAAAGCCATCCTCTCCACAATCACCGAGACCCGGGTACGATCCGACCGATAATATGTTGGTGGTATTCAACTTTTATTGTTACGTCCTGCTTTGTATTTCGACATTACTCTAAATGTGTTATCTCCTTTGTGTTCCAGCTGCACACTGCTGATCTGGGAGGTCAGGGTTCCACATCTGAGGTGGTCCAGTCCATCATGGATGCAGTCCAGAGCACTGGACCTCGCACACAGAGGCACTAGAAACCAGATGACTGTACAATTGCACCTCTGATTGTAAGACTGGACTGAAGCTGTAATGTATGGACGGCTTTTATTTCCTATGTGGGTTCAGTGGTTTAAAAAGCCCTCTGTGTAAAGCAGAAATATATATTAGTACTATAATAGAGATTATATTTCGATTTCCTGATTATTGTATGAATACTTTGTGAAAACACAAAAAATAAACCCCCTATTTGAGATCCAACTAATGCTTTCTATGTATATTATTCTGGATTGATTTCTTATTATTATGGGAAAACAGTTATAAACCATGCACTAAAAATCAAAACATTAACTGAACTGTTGTCATCTACTAAAATATAGCTATTCCAGCTTTGCATTTCACATCATATTGTGCAACCACAACATTTTGATGCTTGGGTGGATGGATAGATTACTGTGCCTATTTGCACCCCCCATATTTGTATTCTTGGACACTAATAGAGCAGCTTTGCATAATTCAAAGATAAAAAAAGTCATCATGTAGCCTAAGCTGGAGCCCTTCAGTTCCTCCACAGTCTGAAGCTCTTTAATCAGTATCTAGAGCAGTTTGAAGCCTGAGCTTTTGGCTTACAGGCATTACTTGCACTTACACCTCAGTGTATAGAAAATGTATCACAGCCCTGCTTCCAATAGCAAAATATAAATAAAGTAACTCAGACCACAAATCACAGATCAAGTTTGTCAAGGGCAGTCTTTCCATAGACTTCTAATGGAAGTATTTTTGAAACAAGGAGTCGCCCCCTGCTGGCCAGTAGAAAGAATGGAGGTTTAAAGCGTCAGAGTACAGTTAACTAAAAAACTACTGGGGTTCTATGAAGCATCCATCCATTCTCTCCTGCATGAATTTCTTTTGGCATTCTCTCCCCCCGCGATCCTTATCAGGGTCACGGGGGGGCTAGAGCCCATCCCAGCTATCATAGGGCGACAGATGGGGTACACCCTGGACAGGTTGCCAGTCTGACATGGGGATAACACAGAGAGACAACTATTCACACTCACACCTATTTAGAAT
This sequence comes from Etia nguti, assembly GCA_015106755.1. Classification (NCBI taxonomy): domain Eukaryota; kingdom Metazoa; phylum Chordata; class Actinopteri; order Cichliformes; family Cichlidae; genus Etia; species Etia nguti. The sequence goes on from VUQG01007412.1 coordinate 22,428, forward strand.
TACCATGAATTTTTTCAGCATGTTTTAAATGGGAGGGGCCAAGGCTACAGGCATTGTAACATACTGGTGTTAATAACAGTAATTAAATCAGTAATTATGTAATGTAGCAGCCCCTGGTCACATTTCCTTCTGTCTAGTCTGTGTTGTTGTGCAGGTTTCAGAGTAGGCGGGGTTAATTAATGCAAATGGGAGCACCTGTTCAGTCTCCCCGAAGCATTTAAGAGCTGGCTGTGTCAGACTTTGTTCTCTCCCCATCCACCCAGCATCACAGTGTTTGTCTGGGTTCCTTCAGCCTGATTATTTTATGTTTTGAACTACACAACACCAGACATTTCAATACTCTTCCAGCTGCTGACACGCTGATAATACTAACAAACCCCATAAATTTAATTATGTTTTTACTTCTTATAAGTACAATTAATGATCAAACCGATTCACAGAACTACACACCCACCATGCTGGCATTTCTATTGTCCTCCATTTAAAGGTAAAAATACAGTGTCTAGTGTCTAGTGTAACACAATAAACCTTCAAGTGATTGGGAAATATCCCCTTATAACCAATGACAATCAGTTAATTGAAGGCTTAACCAGAGTATTTTTAACTTAGAGGTTTCTCTTTGTTCACATTCTGATGGTTAGAAGGTAAAAGGCCCACTGTTTTAAAAGGGTGGAGTTACACAGACTCCCACGTGTGTCCGACAGATTGACATATGACAGGATATGACACATGCTGGGTGTGTGTGGTAATTTATTAAGTTACTGTGAATTCTTTTGGCCTTGAGACAGCTTCACCATCAACCATCACAACCAGCTACATGAAAGTATCTGTTGCAGTTTAACTACACTTCTGATGATTAGTTATGGAGAGTAAACAGGCAGAGAGTCTCAACCTGAGGTGAATCCAGACTCATTCAATTTAATTTGGTTCAACTTTATTTATATAGCACCAAATCACACCAACAGTCATCTCAAAGCACTTTATATTTTAAGGTAAACATCCTACATTAATAGAGAGAAAACCCCAACAATCAGCACTTGGCAAGAGTAGGAAGGAAAAAGTCCCTTTTAACAGGAAGAAACCTCCGGCAGATCCAGGATCAGGGAGGGGCACCCATCTGTCGCGACTGGATGGGGTGAGGGGAGGAATAGAGGAAAAAGACATGCTGTGGAAGAGATTAATAAGAACTAATAATTAAATGCAGAGAGGTGTATAAACACAAAGTAAGTCATGCATCAGGAGCATCATGGGAATCCCCCAGCAGCCTACAGTTATTGCAGCGTAACTAAGGGAGGATTTAGGGTCTCCTGATCCAGCTCCAACTATATATTATGCTTTGGCAAAAAGGAAAGTTTGAAGCCTAATCTTAAAAGTAGAGATGTCTTTTGAGTACAAACTAGAAGCTGGTTCGACAGAAAAAGGGCCTAAAAGCTGAAGGCTCTGCTTCCCATTGTATCTTTAAATACTCTAGGAACAACAAGTAAGAGTACAGTCTGAAAGTGAAGTGCTCTAATGGGGTGATATGGTACTATGAGGTCATTAAGATAAGATGGGGCCTGATTATTCAAGTTAAGCCAATATTGGAGAAATATGTTCTCTCTTTCTAGTCCCTGTCAGTACTCGTACTGTAACATTTTGGATCCACTGAAGGCTTTTCAGGGAGTTTTTAGGATAACCATTTAGCTCCATTCACATCTATTCATTTAGGGCTGTTTTACAAGCACCCCCTGCTGCACCACTGGGTGAAAAGCCCAGGGCAATTGAGTTACACATTTAACAGTCACTGTAATTAAATTTGGGATATTTGTTGATAATCACATTTGGACACATAAGTGTAGATAATTTAAAGCTAAAACACGTATAAACAGATGGCTGAACAAATGTAAACTCCTGGTTAAGTCATTAAAACTTGCAAATGACAAGAAAGCCCTTAAACTAGCTGCTCTATTCAATCATTTTAATTTATTTTATTGATTATTGATCCAACTTTTTCTGGGTAGAGTTCAAGATTTGTCTTTTTTTTAAACACTGGTTGCCTTTTTTTAATGTTTTTATTCTTTTTTTCAATGCTCAGCCTTGTGTATGTAGGTTTCTTGAAAAACTGTTGGTAGCGACTTGTTGTCTGTACTAACATCCATAAATAAAGTTCTTTAAAAAAAAAAAAAAAAAGAAAAAAAAAAAATAAAAATAAAAAAAAAATTTTAAAAAAAAAAAAAAAAAAAAAAAAGGTCAATCTTAAACTTCACAAACAAGTAAAAGGACTTTACAGTCTTTTCTAAAAGGCGCAGGAAGCCAGTACACTGACACAAGCTGCGAGACATCAGTGTGCATGACCTGCCTTTAAAGGATAAGTTTCTTCAGTAGGAACAGAGCACAGCGGGTAATGAAGGGATTTACTGACAAAAACAAAAGTCTTTCTTTTGACTGCCGTGCAGCTAAAAAAAACAACAATTCACGTTTAAATTAAAACTAATTAAAGCTCTGGTGTTCATGCTTACTACTTAACAGACATAAGAAAGCTGTTTATACACAAACAGCGGAGCAGCAACGAGCCTCGCGTTCAACTGTTTCTGTGTGTATGTTTAAGGTCGCACTGCGGGCCCCTCGATAATTAGAGGCCTCTCCAAATGAGGGAGCAATCGAGGGGAAGCAAGCAGATTATCGCCCCGTTGTAGGGAGAAGGAATGAGAGCGGGAGAGGAAACTGGAATGCAGGACAGCGAGATGCAGAAGAGGGGAAAACAGTGGAGCAGGGGTGAGAGGGAAAAAGGTTGCTGAGAAAGACAAGTCTCCTTCTGTTGCTGCTGCCTTCTCATTTCTCTCCAAAAACCTGAGCTCCCATCTGTCACAACATCTGACACTCTCTCTGTCCGCCTGTTCCCACCCCTCTCGACCACCCGCTGATGCAAACTCACACGTACGCATATTAGTTTGCGCGTTTGATCATTTCTGGAAGCCTAATAGAGAAAATCTAATTTCATCTGCTAGTGTATGTTCCCCATGATCTGCTCTGAAGGGTGGATCAAAAGCAGGGCCAACAGCAACATGTTTAGTATCAATAATCAACAGGAAATCACATTAATTCCCCAACACTGCCCGGGCACTGCGTCCTTCCATCACCCTCTCTCTCTCTCCTCCTCTTCTTCTTTCACTTTCATTAAATCAAGAAAGGCGAGAACAGAAAGAGAAAGAGAGGGATGTGCTAAAGAGGAGAGAGAGGAGAAACAGCAGAGCGAGTTGGCAGAGGTCACCATCAGTGTAATAAGCACACAAATGCACACACACACATGCAGCAGACACAGCATGGATGCAGCTAGTGTCTGCAACAGCAGATCAGGTTGTCCTGGCTCCTACAGATGCTTCTCGGGACGCTGAGGAGGAGGTGAGTCGGCTTCGTCTCCTTGTATTTCCCTCTGATTTTCCTGTTTTCCATGAAAATTGGAAATTAAAATCTGTACAGATAGATGTTAATTTTAGTCAGGCACTTTAAACCTCCTGTTTCACGCTCTTTGTTTTTTTGTTTTTTCAATCAAGAATGGTAGAGGATTGCAAAATGAGTGAACTGGATTGATTCTTAGCTTTCCGGCTTTTGCAAAGCAAAATATGTGTTAAGCAGCAGGTGCCCAGCTTTCTAATAGGATTAAAAGAGCTGAAAGGTGTCAACAAACTCAGCTCCATGGGCTGGAGGGAATTCTCTGTTCGTCTCTAGTGCTTCCAACCTGACACCTCCGGCTGACTGGAAAACATTTTCTCCTCTTCCGAAATTCATGATGTTCAAACTGAAGCTTAAAAATAAAACAGAGAAAACAAAAGAAAACTGATGATTTTAGCTTTAGCTTTGCCATTTTGCAAAGCAATAGGCAAATAACCTTCAATACAAAGCAGGCGTCTAGTCTTCGTTATCAGTCTCGGCTGTTCAATTTATTTAAACAGATACTGGAGTGACTCCAGTATTTAGCTCCTGCGCAGTCACCTCTGGCTGAATGAAAAACACTTTCGCACCTGCAGACTCTAATATTTACATCCTAAAGAGCTTCTTTCTGCCACACTTGGCTACTAATTTCAACAAAAAACATAAAAAAGTAGGAAACACAAAAGAGATCTGATGATTTTTCTTTAGTTTTGTCATTTAATGAGCATTTTGTGAGTGAGTTTTAACTGCTGCAGTTTTTTATTATATAATCACTGGAGGAGGAAGTAATCAAAACCTTCATTTAGGTATGATGTCCTGCAGTAAAAGTGCATATGTGATTTTAAATTTATTATTATACTGTATCCATGCAGGGCAAATAATTTTCTGTCTGCTAACGATTGTTTTTTTTTTAATCAATAATGTATTTGCTGATTCTCTTGATGTAAAAATTTGGGATTAAATCAGAAACTCGGCCACGATCACCTCAAATAATTTTTAAAGCAGCTGCCAGTGTGGATGATTAATTGGCAAATCACTTTAGCTGTTTTTGTACAAACCCAATTTAAAAAGATGATGTTTAAAACGTAAACAAAAACAGACTGCACTGTTGTGCAAATGTCACAAACCTGCATTTTATTCACGATAGAGCACAGAAAACAAATCAAATGTTTAATCTGAGAAAATATAGCGTTAAAAAAATCACTTTGAATTTGGTGGCAGCAACACATCTCAAAAATGTTGAGGCAGGTTTTAAAAAGGCTGGAAAAGTGGTACTTTTAACGACTGGAGGATCACTTTTCAAGTGATTAGGTAAATTGGCAACAACTAACATTGATTGTTTGATATAAAAATAGCATCTTAGAGAGGCAGAGTTTCCCCAATTTCCAAAAAAATGCATCCATAAATTGTGGAACTGTCTCTGAATAATGTTCATTAATATAATATTGTGAAGACTCTGAATACTCATCATCTACAGTACGTGATATCATCAAAAGAATCATAGAATCTAGAGAAATCTCTGTGCACAATGTACGAGGTTGACAGGTATGTCTGTGATGGTCGGGTCCTCCAATACCACGGCATTACTGCATTAAAAACAGACGTTATCACTGCATGGACTCAGGAACACTTCCAGGAATCATTGCCTGTGAACACAGTTCACCGTGCCATCAACAAACGCAGTTTTAAGCCCTAGCATGCAAACGATGATGAAGGTTTGACTGGAGTTATATTTGATGACAGCTTGATTAAAGGCATTTGAAACATGTGACATGCTTCTGCGACAAGTTGCTTTTTAGTAAACAATCAAAAGCATGTTGCATTGTTATCCACATACCAAATTGTTCTCCTCCAAATGTGGATGAACTTAGGAAGATCTCATTAGCAGCTCAGATCGTCAAAGTATGTGAGCAGTTTGCTGCGCCAAATCCAAACCCTGACCTAATCCAGTTTTACCAACACAAACAATCACATCAGTTTGACAATCTCTGTGTAGACGTCCTGTGATGTTCCAGCATCGGTGTGCACTTCAATCACAAGAGCAGCTGCCGATATATAACACAGGTGACACGGGCAGTATGGTTCCTCGTTGAACTTGGATCTGGTTTTATGACCAAGCAGGACATCTGTCTGATTTTGAATGCCATGTGTGGAGTTGCACAGGGAACTGAGTTAGGACCTATAGACTTTCAAAAATGGATTAACAGTTTGAGATAAAACAGAACACTGGAGGTATGTGGATGACATGACTCTGGCCCAGGTGTGAGGTCATCATTATCCATGGTAACTTCCAGTTACTTAAGATCAAATTGGTCTTTTTGTGTCCTATGAACTTAAAAGAGATCCACACTTCTTCCCTAAACAAACAAAAAAGGGAGTGCTTCAAGAATCACAAACAAAGACACTCAGCAATTTTTACAGTTCAGCGCACACACGCAGACACACAATCGCAGAGGCACGCCCCGAGGGCTCATCAGAGCAAATGTGAAGGCGGTAATGAAGTCCCTGTTGTTTGACCAGTCCCCAGTGAACATCATTACAAACTAACTGGCAGTTAGGGATTTCCACCAAAGCTGCACCTGATTCTAAGAAATTAACAATAAACTTTTTATAGCGACTGAAAATACATCAAATTAAGACCCGTGGTGACGAATATATAGCCTGAATGAACAGCATTTTAAATTTGAACTTAAGTGTTGTACTTTAACCACTTTTGAGGTGCTTGTATTAAAGTTTCTGATATGTAATAATAAACACCTGTATACAAAAGATCGACCAGGAAAGACTGAAGTTTGTTTCACAGTCCATCAAATTCCCTTCATAACGATGTCGTCGTCTTGTCTTTCTGTGGTGTTCCTCTCCTGTCCCAGCCAGCATGTCCGTTTCTGTGATAACAGACACGTATGCCTCCATCGACCGGCCGGTGTTCTCTGAGACCCCCACGGGTGCTAATGTCACAGAGTGGAAGCGAGACGCCCTGCTGGCCGTGGCCGAGGTGGTGGTGCTGGCGGTCATCTTAGTGATGGCGTTACTTGGCAACGGGTTGGTCTTGGTGGTGTTGCTAAGGCGAAGGCGACACCACAACCCCCTGCACCAGTTCATGCTGAACCTCTGTGTGGCTGACCTGGTGGTGGCGCTCTTCCAGGTAACACACACACATTTATGTTGTGTATTATATGTGTTATACGTCACTACAGGTGTGTAATTGTAGTATTATCTGAAAACATGTGCAGCGAGTTATGAAATGAAAATAATCTGGAAATGTGATTTTTTTTACATCTTGATGCATTCTCAATCATCCAGGAAAGTAAATCTCCTGTATTTGTTTACAGTTTGTAAACAAATACATAAATCTGGAAAAAGACATAAACACACCAAAGTCTGCAAATGTCTTCACAGGTTTCTAAATATTCACACCTATATGCAAATGTGAACTAAACTGGGGTGCAAAGTGCAAACGAATCTATTAATGTGCACAAATATTTGTAATTTTTATTGATTTTTTATGTTTTTGGTATTTTTTTTGTAATTTGAGATTTTAAATGTACATGCAAATTCAGAAAAGTGCACAGAAGTCTCTCAGTACCATTACATTAATCTGTAAATGTGCAAAAAATTTGTAAATGTGGAGAAACACTTATGTAAATGTGCTCTTTATGAATGTGATTTATGAATGTGCACACAAATCTGTAATTTGAGATTTTTAAAGTGCACAAAAGTCTGTGTGTGTGTGTGTGTGTGTGTGTGTGTGTGTGTGTGTGTGTGTGTGTGTGTGTGTGTGTGTGTGTGTGTGTGTGTGTGTGTGTGTGTGTGTGTGTGTGTGTGTATTTATATCTTTGTGGGGACCAGAAATTGGAAGTTTACCATACTTGTGGGGACCAACAGCCCCTATGGGGACCAAAATCCCAGTCCCCACAAGTTTGAAGGCATTTTTCAGACTCAAAATGTGGTTTTGGTGTCTGGGTTACAATCAGGTTTTGGTTAGGTTTAGAGTAAGGGTAGGGTAGGATTATTCATTCATTTTTGATGGTTAGGGTTAGGGTAAGCGACTAGGGGAAGCATTATGTCAATGAGATGTCCCCACAAAGATATGAATACACAGTATTGTGTGTATGTGTTTGTTACATAATCAGTAAAACACAAATTTGTGCACTATAAATCACAATTCTCCACGCAGAAAATATATTGTTGCATGTTACTGCAAAAGCACATATATCCTTCCTCCCTCTCCTCTTCCTTTCTGAGGTGTTGCCCCAGCTTGTGTGGGACGCTAAGGGACGCTTTCCTGGCCCTGACTTCTTATGTCGCCTGGTGAAGTACCTTCAGGTTCTCGGGATGTTTGCCTCCTCCTACATGATCGTGGCCATGACGGTGGATCGCCACTATGCTATCTGCTGCCCCCTGCAGGCACACCGCAGCGGGGCCACGCAGCGCTGGAACAGCTTCATTGTGCTGGCCTGGGTACTGTCGCTGCTGCTCAGCCTGCCACAGGTAGGCCAAAACAAAGAGGCCAGCCACAGATCTGCTCCTTAGATTCATAACTGAGGTTCTGATTACCGTTAGGCTGACTTTCTCTTAGAATTAACATTAAAAAGAGAAGAAAACAAGATGATAGTCAAAGAAAGGACAGGGGCATTATTGTGGTCCTAAGCTTTTACTTTGAAGGCCTATCATCAAATTCACATATGATTAATCTCCAAAAGTTGATTCTGTTCATCTGGACGTAGTGTTTTCAGTGGGAGAAATGTTTCGTCACTCATCCAAGTGACTTCTTCAGTCTCAGCTGACTGCAGGTTTCCCCAATCTTATAAACAGTACATTTGCATAATGACTGAAACTAGCACCACTGAAGGAACAATGGGCTGGGAGGTCAGTTCCTTCATCATAATTATGCAAATTCTCATGACCATTGATCAACAACCACTGATCAAAGCCCACTGATCAATGGCCATGAGTACCATTCACAGAGAGTTGGGGAATGGCTGCAATCACAGCATTGTAAGATGGCGAAAGATGTACCCTTAGGCCCCCTCCTCGATTCAGAGATGGTCTTTCCCTTTTCACGTAAATGGCCTCCTTCACTCCGCGCTCAAACCAGCGTT
>VUQG01007414.1:5345-32276 GCA_015106755.1 Etia nguti
TTAAAAAAAAAAGAGGAAAATTTAAAAAAAAAAAAAAAAAAAAAAAAAAAGTCAATAATAATATTGCTGAGCAACACGGTGGCGCAGTGGCTAACATCTGTTGTTTCACAGCAAGAAAATCACATGTTTGGCCCCAAATTCCTTCCACAGTCCAGCAACATGAACTTTAGGTTACTTAATTTATTCGTATTAATTTTCTGGGATTAAAAAAAAATCACATTGCAGAATTGTTCATCAGTCATCAACAGTGCGCACAGTGATGTCAGGAAACTCATTGTTTAATTTCCCTAAAAACTATATTAATTCAGCTCACTTTCACTTCTCATTTTTCCGCTCCCCACCTTTAATGACTTCACGCTCTGTCAGTGAGTCCTGTAACTGTGGGAGTTTATGGTTTTCCATCTGTTTGTGTCCAGGGTGTACCCTGCATCTCGCCCTGTGTCAGCTGCGATCAGCTGCCATCTAAAGCAGCTAATAAAATTAATCATTTTTATTGCCACATTCTAGATTTTTTAATGAATGAAGAGGTGTTGATTTCTCTTTTAACCTCTTCTCACAACATGAGACACAAGTTATTTTTGTACATCACTCAACATGGTTAAAGGGGCTCTTTAACTTCTTTTAAACATGTTATAAATGATTTCAAGAGCTAAAACGGGCTCTGTAAGCAGAAGTCTGTGTGCATCTGAACTGAAATAGTGAAGTCCAAGTTTTTGGAGACGGGAGCCTCGGGTTTAGGAGCTTGAAGAGTCTGGCACAGGCTGCTTGAGTGTTATACCCTCTACCAGATGGCACAAGGGTGGAAAGAGTCTGTAGCACATGGCAGTTTCACTACCAATCTGCTTTGTAACATTTTTTCTAAACTGTGCTTTGCGTTGTGTGTACCACAGTATGAGACAGAGTTACATTCAATCAAGCCTGAAGAATGGAGGACAAGGAGGACCAGAAATCACCACCTGGGAGCAAGGTAAACAGTGCCTCTTACCAGTATATATCACATTGATGGGTTCTGACTGGGATCATCATTGCCAAATAATGTAGCCTTTATTAGTCAGAATCTAATAAAGTCATTTTATTTGATTTTATAATTCTGAATTGTGCTGTGATTTGTTCCAGAGGTATTCTTCCTGTTTGGCCTTTATGATTATGATCGCAGTGGGTTCTTAGATGGCTTGGAAATGATGAAGCTCCTCTCAGATTTTAACTCCCATCATATACCTGGAGCAGAGGCCAGTGAGCAGGTTAGCAGGAGCGACTGTATGTGTGTGTATTTGAACTGACAAGGTGTTGGCCTTTTTCATTCAATCGCCTATATTTGTGTATGTTTGCATGTTGCTTTCAGGTGGTTTCTATGGTAGATTTCTTACTACAGACTCAGGATCTAAACCAGGATGGTCTGCTGGCTCTATCTGAGCTGCTCTCCCCTTCACTCACTCACACACAGGTACTGCAAATGTATTGGAAGTACTGTTAATACTGTTAAAGCTTTATGTAGTTTTATTCACACCTTCATTATATTTGACTGCAAAAACAACACCTCATCACAACTTTCTACCTTAAAGGACCCAAGCAACAACAATGCACCTCAGCAGGAGCAGGAAGTAGTGGTGGAGGAACAGCTATCAAACGCTATTGCTAACGTGGACATTGTCGGAGCAGTGGAGCAGAGAGAGGAACAGATTCGTGAAGAGATTCAGCTTCAAGAGGACATACAAGGAAAGGAAGTTGAACCGATAAGGCAAATGGATGAATATGAGAGACATCAAATCCCAGAAGTCACAATAGAAGACCTGGGGCAGGACCACAATATCCCTGTACATCAGGGCCAACCAGAGATATAAAATACACACACATAAACACGCTAGAGAAAACACCACTCTGTCATTTAGGCCTCAGCCTCTTAAGTACTGTATGGGAGAGCTTCTTAATCAGCATCCCCAAAAATGGTCCCCTTCTGGATCTGAGTTCTGAGTTTCTGCTAATGTACAATTTCACTGGACTGTTAAACATGTAGATGGGTGGTCAAAAGGTCTTTCTGGTCAAAATATTCCTGCCACTGTATTGGGATGCTCAATGATTCCCGGAGCTTTTAAAGGGAAAAATGTGTTAAAATCGGAATGTAATATTAGTCACAACAATAAAATAGAAGCCATAATTAAAAGAGACCTTTAAATACTTTTTTTTCTAAGTTGGAAAATGTGTTATTACTTTAATTGAATTTATTTACCATTTATTTACCGTTTTCTGCCACGATTATTTAATGTATTTCTTTGCTTTATACCACCAGTTTATGATTCACTGTATTATTTGCCTGGATGCTACTTGGATGTTTCCTCCTCCCTAAATGTCAGAAGACACTGGATTCATGTACATGTGGATGGTGGACTTTCTGCACTTTTAGCTGTTTGGGTTTTTTTAAGTTTCAGATTCACAGTCAGTTCAGCTGAACTGAAAATTCACTCTCTCTTCAATATTATGTCAGCAAGTAAAATGAGTACATATTGAATTCACTAGACAAGGAGTTTGAAACAAAATAATCATTATGGTGGTCCCTATTGAAATAAAACAAAAAGTAATGTAAAATGTTATCATTATCTACAAACTTGAAATGTTTTTAGTGTAAAAGAGTGTACTATTTGTTTTTTTTAATTTTTATTTTTGCTAATTTTTTTAAAACCATTTTATGCATTTATACGGCGGAAGAAAATAAATAAGAAACAAGTATTTCTCTGCTCTCTTTGTTTGTTTTCCGTCTGTTTTATGTTTAAATGTGATACTTATAGATTATTTCATTTTTTTTAATCGAATGACTTCTTCAGCAAAACGTTGAACTTTAAATTTAAAAAAGAAATTAATTAATAATATGTTATTAGTAGCTCTGTGTAATTCGACAATAAAGGTTTTCTGGCGATAAAAAGATGGCAAACGTCCGAGGCGTTGAATCGGTCTTCTGCCATACGGTTGCTGGGCAACAGAAAAGCTACCGGACAAACATGGCGGAGAACAGCGTAAGTGCAGGTTGGTAATAGTTACTTTCATTTTCAGTTGGTCTACAAATTGAAAATCTTGAGACCACAGTCAAAGTTTCAGTTTAGCTGAAACTCTGTGGCGAGCCGTCAGAGTGGCTGATCTTTGATGAAAGTATTGTCATTATTTTCTCCAGAACTAAGCCAGCTAAGCTAATGCTATGTTTTCTTTATTTTGTCTGCCAGAGGCCACCGTGCTTAATACCAAGGTCCTCAAGAAGCTCAAATGTGCTTTTCAAGCGTTTGATACCAAGTCTGACAACACAGTGGATATCAAGTGGGTAAAACAAAACAAGCCATTTACTGTTATTACTGGAAAGATACTTAATAGGTACTATAAGGCCGATTACTGTAAAGATCCAAAGGACCTTAAACGTTTTATCAAGTACACAAGATTGAATCTTGTGAGAAAATCTTGAGCCACCCCTCATTTCTTTGCATTTTGTTACCAAGGAGGCAGATTTTATTGTAATGTTTAGCAATAGCATAAGCTCTTTCATTTTTATTCCAGTATTGGACTTTTCTTTTTTTTGCCACCCCACTTAACACTTACTTGTGAAAATCACTTGAGCATAAACAAGACACCTAACTCAGGGGACAAGAACCAGTGTTGTGTCAACACCAAAGAACTCAGCAAACTCAAAACAATTTAGCAAAGAACCTGTTTTAAAGGTTACTGGTCACCTTTTATTAGCAAACTGTTGCAAAAACACATAATTTTTTCCCATTTCTTTAGTTGAATCTGCAAAAAATTCCAAAGATAATACATTTGAAAGGCATAAAATAGTATTTTTGCACCAACAAGGTGATTCCCAAAGATTAATGAAGGGAAACAGAAAGAAAAGGATGAGGTATGCCAAATTACAATAAAACTGTTTTCACATAACCTTGCCATGAAAATATCTTAGTTTTATTTTTAAAAAAACAGAAGTGCCATGGAGGTTTTTGATGTTTTCGCAAGAACTGGACTAAAAATCGGTGGCAATCAGAAGCGAGGTACAGCTGCATTTCAGTCAGTGGTGTTGGTGAATTTTTTCAAAATTCCTGAAATTATACTGACAGATTTTCATTCACCATACCACCTCGAAAGTGTCTGATTGGCAACAGCTCCAATTTTTCATCAACGAGTCTCACCGAAAACACAGCTAATACAGTAAAAGCATACCTGGATAGAAAAACACACAATGAAACACTATACGCCTGCAGAACTATTCCTGAAGACTACTTAAAGAAAGTTCTCTATGGCAAGAACGCTTACCATAGAGAACTCAGGCTGAAGAATAAAAATGGTCATACTAAACACTGACTTTCAAGAGAGTTACAATTACACAGTGTCTGTATTTCCACTTATGAATGTGCATGTTTCAAAAAATGTTTGTAAGAAATATTCTTAAAATCTCACCAGAGCTTTGTGCAACCTGAGGAGCTCTAATCAGCCACACAGATGAAAACATCTGGCAAACAAATGTGCATGTCCTTTCACTTCAGTGACAGTGCAGCATGTTTTATAAGCCAAGTGTGTGCTTTCTCTGTAAAATTAAACTAAATGGTAGAGTAGAATATTTTTAATTAGCATTATTAGAGGTCACAGCTAATTCCTAGGTATTTTTTTTACTTATGCAGATGCAGATGGGTCAAAACACAGCTGTTTATTTAAATCTGCTCTCAGTAGGTTTCCTGTCTTTGATTTTTTGAATTTCTCATTGGATGTTTTAAATAGACCTCCCTGCTAAGGTAACCAGATCCCAGTCAATGGCTGTATATAAGCAGTCTGTATACCTTTTATACAGTCTGACAAACTAAATGTGGGCTAGACACTTTTTGATGGACAGTTTAGGGCATTTTGCTAATCTGCTCTGGTAGTCTAAAATTGTTGGTCTGTCCATAGAAAAACTAACTATATAGGTTAGAGATTTGGCATTTAGTTTGACAAAAACAAATAAGCACTACTTCATTTCTACATAAATAAAATGAGCCTGAAAGGAAAATACCCCAATCTCTGAGAGAGATATAGAGCTATAGTTTAGTTTAAGTGGGTTATTTGGACACTGGTTGTGAGAAATAAAGTTGGTGGTTTGCCTCAAATGACAACAAGGCGTTCCACTGGCTTTGTGGGCTTTAGTAGGAGATTTCAGTGAGATGGTTCGTAGCACACAGGAATTAGTGAAACTAACTGAAACTGTCCTTTTGAATACTTTTAATCCACTTCTTGTCGTCTTTGTTCTCTAGGGAGATTGGCACCATCTTCTATTCACTGGGTTTCTTTCCCACTCAGGCAGACCTACAGAAGTTCACATCTGAGGTGAGTACAGCATCCTCCCATAGTCTGGCTTTATTTTGGAAGATCAGTAATAGGATGTGCAAACAGGGTTCTGACATTGTGCATTTAAGTAATGTTACAAAATCTACTGTGCAATCATGCGATTGTTATAAAATCTTGGGTAACATTAGAAGCATTGTTTTTGTTAGAAAATTCAAAGCAAACCCCAACAGCCTGTTCCTGTGCAACCAGGTGGAAGATGAGCGCTCAGGATATATCCACTGGGACAGATTCCTCCCAGCCATGACTAAAGTGCTACTGGAGGACAAGTAAGACAGTTCAGTTATATCATTGTATAAAGAAATGCTGATTTCTGTGGATGAGAAGAAGGCAGAGATGCAAATAGGAGTTTGTGTTAAACCAAATTGTCTATTATACAATGTATTTTTCTCTTATACTGAGGGCACACATGAATGCATATCGTTACTATGAGTTTTGTGATCAATCTGGTAAACACTGTGTATACCTCAGTACTCTATTTTTGATCACTGGCATTTCAGGTCAGGTTTGTTCACCACTCAGGAAATACTACATGTCAGCCTTGTTTAAATAATTTGTATCTCTTTCTTTTACACGTGAGCTCTTCTGTGCCTGAAGCTGCTGAAGTTTAGATTCAGACCAGTTTTAGCCTTAAACTCTTAAACAAACAAGCACAGAGCAGCCAGTGCAGTGTAATGATTTGGACATTAAACTCACTGTTTGTAGTATTTGGCTCGTCATTATTTCATTACTGCTGTGCTATTGTTTGTTAGGTTCCCTCCCATCTCTGATGAGCTTCTGCTTCAGGCCTTTGAGGTGAAATTTCCTGCTGTTTCCTTGTTCCTCTTATTGTCCACTTTTTGTGGACATGTGCATGTGGCATGTGATATTTGCTAAAACATGAAGACACTGACACTCTGTTTGCAGGTTCTAGACAAAGAAAAGAGGGGATACCTTGAGCCCGAGGAGCTGACAAATTACATGACAAAGGAAGGTAAAACTGAGGGTTTTGGTTTTGTGTGCAATAAGAAGTAGATTACACTACACAGTGACAACAGCAACGGAGATTTCTTACTGTATTTGAGAAATGATGTGATCTGCAAGCGAAAAATAAGCTTTACAAATGTGATGATTATTGAAGTGATAATGGTAATAGTAGAATGAGAGGCAGCGCCTTCAGATTTTAGTAACATCTGTGGACCCAGCCCCCAGTTTGGATTTGGAAGACAGGAACCCTCTCTACATTTAGATTAGGCTTAAGACTTTCCTTTTTGCTAAAGCTTATAGTTAGGGCTGGATCAAGTGCCCCTTAGTTACGCTGCAATGCTTCACTCACTATGTGCATACACACCACTCTCTATTTAATCATTAGTTATTATTAATCTCTTTCTCTCTTCCACCGTGTGTCTTTAATCCTGTCTTCCTCTTTTCACCTCACACTGGTCGTCCCTTCCCGGAGTCTGGTTCTGCCAGAACTTTCTTCCTGTTAAAAGGGAGTTTTTCCTTCCCACTGTCAACAAGTCCATGCTTAAACGGGGTTATTTGATTATTGGGGTTTTCTGTGTATCATTGTAGGGTCTCTGCATTACTATATAACACACCTTTAGGTGACTGCTGTTGTGATTTGGTGCTATATGACTAAAACTGAATTAAATGTAGGAAACTATTTGTGTGTACCTCACAGTAAATACGATAGGTTGCTCCAAGCTTCCTATGTTTGCTTTAAAATAATTGGCATTCTGTTTACTTTTACTCACATGGTGTTAATTACATGTGTACAGATCACCTGATATGCATGGAACATGACATGATTGAATTTGTTAAGTTTAATTATTTATATTTGTAAAATAGTTTTATGTGTTCAGATTGCTTGGTGTTTGTGTGTAGATTGGAACAAACATCTGTTTTTTCTCAGGTAGATCAGCACGTTTGTGACCATTTCAAGACTTTATTTTTCTCCATATCATATCAGGTGAGCCATTCACTCAGGAGGAGATGGACGAGATGCTGACAGCGCTCACTGACAAAGAGAAGAAACATATCTATTATAAAGATGTTATCCCACATCTGACCCTAGAGCCTAACTGTTAATAATACAATCTGTATGTCTGTTGTAATAGATATAGAAATAAAATGTGCATATTTTAACTAGATTCAGATAAAAATATACTAAGAGTTGGCATCCTTAACCCTTTGTTCCTTATTTAAGAAATGTTAAAAGGTTTCTCCAGTTTAAGATTAAAGGAAAGTCCAGTACAGTATGAAATTACTGGTGTGATGGACTCCAGTTTCTGTGAATGTAAAAAGAATCACCAAAATGGCTTATGTTGGGTTTCTGTGCAGAAATAAAAGAATTCATGGTACCATTGGTGCTGTTCAAATGTTTTTCTGAGGTAATCTGGAGTTACAGAAATGAGCTACAGCTGAAGAAGCTGTATTTAAGAAAACTGAAAGCTTGCTGCTTCCAGAACATGCGCCCAAAATAGAGGGTGAGGGAACATGCTGGGTTATAAAAATAGCACAGGCTCCTCACCATCTCTGCAGTGGACTGCAAGTATGCAACATTTCTTTTGCATGGACAACATTCATTTTTAATCATTTGTTCTGTGTGTGTAATATTGAGATAGATAGAAATGCTATCTTTTCACCTTGTAGTTATTGGGTTGGACTTCGTTTTCGCTTTCAGAACTGCCTGTGGCATAGATTCATCAAAGTACTAGAAACATTCCTCAGAGATTTTGGCATATTGATGTGATAGCATAACACAGTTGCTGCAGATTTGTTGGCAGCACGTCCATGATGTGACTCTCCTGTTTCACCACATGCCAAAGGTTCTCTGTTGGACTGAGATCTGGTGACTGTGGAGGCTATTTGAGTACAGTGAACTTGTGGTTATGTTCAAGAAGCTAGAGAACTGAAATGATTTGAGCTTTGTGACATACGTTATCCTGCTAGAAACAGCAATGAGAGGATAGGTACACTGTAGTCATAAAGGTTGGCTGTGGAGTTTAAATGATGCTCAGTTAGTACCAAGAGGCCCAGAGTGTGCCAAGAAAATATCCTCCACACCAGTGCACCACCAGCACCACCCTGAACCTTTGGTACCAGGCAGGATGGATCCATGCTAAACTCATCTGCTGTTTAAATGTGGACCTGTTGGTGCAGCCAGTGGACAAAATATGAAAGCACAATGTTTAAATACCAAATGAAATGAAATGTGTTAAATGTGGGAAGAGAGGAAACAAAATTAATCGCAGTGAATTATGTTGTGACAAAGAAGCTGTGATGTTACATCCAACAGTATTTGTTACTAGTGTCTAAAATAACTTCTGAATTCAGCAGACTTTGTTCTCAGAATTGATTAAAAAATAATATAATAATCTACTCCTAAAATGTAGTTTGCAGCTAAAATGATTGTGAACATTCTCAATAAATGACCCAGGAAAATAAAACAAATCAATGATTGCTTAATCAGCATTTTATCAGGTGATTCTGCATCAAATAGTCAACATGCATGAAATAGTTAAACACAGCATCGAAACATGGATGACACGACTTATCTGGAGGTTAGATAAGCATTGCGGTGGTAAAAACAACCACTTCACTATGTGAGCATGAACGCATGCTTTGGTTTCCATTCACAGTAAAAACACAACCCGTTACTCTTTAAGACATGAGGAAGGATCAGCCTATAGTGATAGAAAAAGTCTGTATTAAAGGTTCCCTTTTCGCTAAACCCCAAAAGTAAAAACAGAATAAGGCTCATTATCTTTCAGTCAATCGATCAATAATAAAACACCATTAAATCAGTACAGCCATGATACAGAGAAAAGATTTAAAGGGATTTCCTGTCCTCTACATTTCCCTTTTTTCTTGACCTCACACTCTGCAACAAAATAAATGTGTTCCTCTTTAAAAAGGGCCTCCACACTTCAAAAAGCATGTTTGGTGAAATCGAGAAATGAACAAATAGATTAATCAAGAATGAGAAAAAGTCCACTTGCATGTTGAAGTTTACCTGTGAAAGTGAAGGTGGATCTGTGGAATGAATGTGAGAGCGAGAGGGAGAGACAAAACAAACAAACAAACAAAAATAACAAAACAAAAGTTGGCTATGATCCCAGTTAACTCCAGCTGCATCAGCAAATACAGGTTTGAATGTAAGAGAATCCAATCCCATAAGGTAATTAGATGATCGTGGAGAGGCTGCCGCCCCCCCTTTCACCTAAAGATCATCTTAGTGGGGGCTTAAAGTAACAGAGACCAATATCTTTAGTCTAAATCCAACAAGTGAGGCAAAGAGTGCATGAAGAAAATATGAATTGAGTGGTCCAGTATTCCAAACGTTGGGGGTATTCATGGTGTGAAATAGCATGGATTCAAGTAGATTGTTAATGCCCTTTAAATAACTACTGTTCCACTATATCCAGCCATATCACATGACACACATGTCAGGAACTTTACTGTTGCAACAACATTGGCTAGAATAGTCCACACTGGTTATTTGGTCCTTAAAGAGCCATAAAAGAAGAAGAAGAAAAAAAAAAAACAATTAGAAAGAGGATGTATAACAGGTATGATGAAATAACAGAAGAGAGACAGGAGATGGAAAAAGGAAAGGAAAAACAGAGCATGGAGGTAGAGAGGAAGATTTTGACATCATGTGCAGCTACCAAAAGTGGTCTCTTAACATTGATTTTGCATTATTGCACTGCAACGGAACCACAGAGGAATGACAATCCACACACAAACACACCCAAACCACTAAGCACACTTTTCACATACACAGGGAGGAACAGGGGCTTTCTTTGCCTTTTTAATGAGATAGGAGAGGGAAGAGGAAGGATAGCCTGTCATTAAAAGAAATGACAGGGTTAGGGTTAGGGTTGACAAATGACTTTAAACCTGCGCCTGGGATTACTTTGCAGCTATTTAGCGATCAATATATATATTTTATCCCTACTACACCAAAGGACCGCGAATTTGGTCCCAGTTTTAAAAATATTGTAATTTTTCATTAAAATGCTTCAGATATTTTCAGTCAAAGGCAGGTTCAGGTTCATCTGAAAATGTGTGTTGCACAAAGGCAGGTGAGGTCTAAAGCTTGTTCACTGGTCTGAGTTGTAGAGTTCAAGTAGTTGACAACATTCACCTACTTCTGATTCTTCCGAATCTGTTTTCTGCATAGTGAAGCCCTGCACTTACATGATTTAAGGAGAATTTTATCCTTCAGCAGAAGTTGTGCAAAACAATTAAAAAGGCTACTAAAAATGTTGTACTATTTGAAAAGAAACTTAAAACCCCCACAACCTACAGTTTGGTATATGATTTTATCCATACCTCGTTCCTCTTTATCTCATACTGACTGAACATCTTCTTGTAAGGCATTGGAGAAATAGAGGACAGCTGATTTAAAAATCAGTGGAGTCAGATGATGGATTACAGTGGGTTGACATGGAAGTCCAAGTAAGAAACAGCAGGACTGGTTTTGTTTAAACAAAAAAAAAAGAAAGAAAAGAAATCCAATTGAGATGATGTACATGGGTTTCACACGCAGAAAAAGACATGGAGAGATTAAATCAGTGATGGTTTAACCTAACTGATAATGAACTACAATAAGTCTAGTTAACAGATATTTAACTTACTTCGGTTAGTGAAATTAGTTGAATAGTGAAATTAAGTAAAATTTTTGATTGCCTTTTCTTTGTATCGTTTTCAAAAATAAAACATTTGATTGCCTAACCTGATAGATAACCACTGTTCTCCATCATCTGACTCCAAATATGAAGGATAAGAATTTTCCTTAATGTGCACCTCAGGCTGTGAGACACAAAGGAGAACTTATCAGCCTGATACCTGCGTCAGTTTCTGAAGGCTAGTGTGCATCATACGTAAATCAAGTTTCCAGAGTCACGTGGTTCGCTAAAATCTGATTAGCATGACACACACACACACACACACATACACACATACACAGACCACTTGGTGTCTGTCCTTCTCTAGATTTGCAGAACCAGGCCAGCAGCTGAGACGTTGTCCCCTCCACCTGCAGTCTGATAAACCTCAGTGCACACCAGCACTGGTGCTACACAGATCTCGTAGTCCTCTTCACTCCAACAGCTGACAGGCCTGGTCTCCTGTAAAGGGATACGCTGGCTTCCCTCCTGTCGGCTAACGGAGAAAGAGTCGTCCATTATGAGCCTCGCCTTGCTGGGATCAATGTCATTAGAGCCACAGACGTGGCGGTTAGCTGTGAGCGAAGCCTTGGCAGTGGCTGACATGGTGTTCTTCCACTTGGAGCCATGACTCACAATCATGGCCTGAAAGGCCAGCGTGTGGACATGGAGTCGGGTCAGTGGTTTGCCTGTAGCTTCAGCACCATTTGCCCGACTTTCTGCACTGGCTTCCTTGTAGCGCTGGTTCAAAATGCGATAGACCTCCCTCATCTGGTCAAGAACAGTAGCTACACGAGGGTTTGGGTCTGACAATACGGTGATGTTGGAGCCTTTGAGCGAGCTAAGCAGGTTTGGAAGTTCCTGCTCATTCATCCCCAAAGAGTCCGCCTGGAAAAGCAGAATTAAGGCAACTCATTAAAACCAATTTTGCTGGGGGGGATACATCTTCATCAGGTCTGCACATGTGTGTTGGCTGATGGTTATTTTGTTATGCTGAGTGGAATAAACTACAGCCTTTGTGTTGACTGCACAAAGAAAAGCATGGCTTTGAGCTCTAGCCACAACAATATTCAATAATTAGCAAAAAATAAATAATTGCAGTCCATTATGATTTTACAGTATTGAAGAGGTTTGATTATTGGCCAAAATCGGAACTTTGAAAGCAGCAGAGCATGATTTTACATCACATTTCCTCAAAATATAATTATGCAAAACTGCAAAGCAAATACAGCTCCTACTGAGTCAGCCTTCTTTGCTTTGAACAAATTTAACTAAGCAAATCTTCCTGGTATCCATCTTTCTTCACAAAGCTGACTCATTCTGTTTCTGTACATGAACATTTTGCTTCTTCAGTGTTTGTGATATCATTTTGCTCTCTCATCTTAGTAAAGTACTTGAATTTCATTGATCAGTCAAACATACATGGGGAACGACGTAGTGAAGCAGGTCTTCCATGATGCTCTCTTCCACGAAACTTGCCATTTCAAAATGAATGCCAATTTGAGGGGATGAGGAGGAAAGCAGGTGTCCCAGACGGGAGAGGAGGGCATCTCTCTCACCTGAAATGATCCAAAATAGGAGGAAGATTAAAGAAGAGTTGTAGATGCTGTCAGGCAGATTGCAGGGAGTAAAGAAAGCAAAGAGAAGAGAAAAGGTACAATGACGTTAAAGGAAGGAACGACTCAACAGGAAAGACAAAAGGGTAATGAAAAGAGTGGAAAAACAGCAGAGACATGGGGAAAAAACAACAAACCAGAAGATAAAGGTACTGTCAGATCAAATAACACACAGCTGATCTGCTGTGCAAACAGCCTGGCTCAGAGGGGGAAGCTGGTTATGAGCCTATGATACTACCTCTCAGTTTTGTTGTTCTTTTGAGAACAGTCCTTACATACAGCTATCACCAAATGTGGCCAAAATCCAGCCAAGTTCAAGTGTCAGTGGTCAGTACGCTTAACTATGCGTAAAGCCCTGAACCTCCATAGACATTACCTGACAAATGGTATCATATATCCACGATCTCCTGATTACAAACCCTCGACAATTTGCGTCACTGTGAGAAAGCTCCAGGCAACAGTACAGTGAATACACAGCTAGCCAGTGGCCATCTTGTGTCCTGCCTCTAGCACGCTCTACTCAGACACCACCCTCATGTAAACAAATTTGAGCATTTCCAGTAGCGAGAGTTGACAACCTCAACTCCAGACAATGTCCCAAATTCTCTACCAACTTTGTCCAGAGTCACATTTAAGGTGAAACCTCTTTCCTTTTTATAACTACAATTAGTAGAATTTAACTCTTCAGGTGATATGAGAGAGTAAGGCTAACCTCAAACTGCTTTCGTTAAGCCAGGATTATACATTCAACGTCAGCGAGCCCAATTGTGCATCAGAAAGAAGGGAACACCTTTCTTACCTGACCGGAAGGGGAAGTTGTCCATCATTTGGAGCCCTCCCACCACCAGTAGGTCAGGTTTGAAGTCTATAAGTTTCTGAGCAAACTCCTCCATAGAGGACAGGTAGGGGTTATTGGCATCACTATGGATGATATATCTACAGAACACAAACACACAAACAAAGTGAACAACAATCACCTCTGAGCACCGTGTACACGTGCACTCCACACTTCTGAGGCATCTGTATGACACCTACCTATTGGCTCTACGTGATGTATAGCGCCCCCAGCGGGCACCAGATGGATACTCCAGAATCAGATGAATGTCTGGCTCATCTATCACTTTACCTGCCACTGATGATTTAAAAGGAATATCACAAAGTACATAAAAATGACAAAAATGGATATTTCATTGAAAGTAAAATAGATGTATCAGTTTGTGTTAATTTGAGTACCTGTAATGTGCTGCGATAGGACATCAGTAAAATCGGTGCTGAAACTTCCCCCTAGCAACAGATCACATCCCTCGGTTGCCATGCGACTAGCCATTACTGGGGCATTGCCGCCTACTGACCATCTGTTTCCAGGTAAGTCACGGGCCCCCTCGACCAGCTCGCTAAAGAGGGTTTCATTTAGCATAAAACGTCTGCGGGAGAAGGAAAAACTTTGGTTTAAACTGTGAAACTGAAAACTGACATTACTGTGATTTCGGGTGCTTAAAATTACATTTCTAATTAACTTTCCACAGAATGAAAAAAACAACAGCATATGCCACTAATGTGATCGCTTAACTTCTTTCAGTAATGTTGTCTACAAACATTATAGTCCACAGAGACTCCTCTTTAATTTCTGTCAATCTGTCCTTCACCACTACAAATAACAAGAGACTCAGAGGAGATACCTGATATAACCCCCCACCCTGAACTACTGCACACCTCACACCACTGTCCCTATATGTCCTGCACCACCCTGGGTTAAGAGGCTGAACCCCAAGTTGCTCTATGATGATTTCATCGGAGTATGAACGTGTGCATGAATGTGCTTTGATTGCTCCAGCACTAGCAAAGTTCTATACAAGAACCAGTCTATTTACCATTTACCCTCACACACGTCTCTTGGCACCCTATCATATCCTTTCTATAGATCCCAAAAGACATAGTGAAACCCATTCTGACCTTCTCTATACTTTTCCATCAACACTCTCAAACATCACATCTTCAGTGCTCTCTGTCAATATGAGACGATACTGCTGCTCACTGATCATCACCATCTTAACCCGGTTTCAACAACTCTTTCTCATAGCTTCATCATATGGTTCATCAGCTTTATCCCTCTGTAGTTGATACAGCTCTACACATCACCTAAGTTCTTGAAAATCGGTATCATTCCACTGCCCTCTCTCCTCGACATCTCAGTACCTCTACAAGTGTTTTATCTGGACCAACCGCCTTTCCTCTCCTCATCCTCTTCAAAGGTGCCCTCCCTTCCTCCTTACTAATCCTTTGCAATTGCCCACACGCTCTTGCTGTCCTCTCTCTCTCTGCTCCTTAAAGTACTCTTTCAATCTTAAACACACTCTCTTCCGTCATTAGTACATTTCCATCTATACCCTTCACAATCCTGACATAGTGCACATCCTTTCCACCTCAATCTTTGTCTAGCCAGTCAATACATGTCCTTTTCTCCTTCCTTACTATCCACTCGTATATAGAGTTCACTATAAGCCTATGCCACCTCTCTCTTTCTATACACCTAACCTCCCAGTACTCCTGTGTACTTACTCACCTCCCCCACTATACCACTTTTTCTTTGCTGACATCTGACTGTAGCAAATCCTGCCAAATGACCATTACAGCAGTGGCAGACGAAGGCTGAAATATATATTACTTCTATCTCAATCCTTTTGAGCATTAAAAGTGGGGCGAATATAAAGAAAAGTAAAGTAGGACTCTCACTAAACATACAATATGATCACCCTCAGGATGCCAGAATGCTGGATATCAGAATGAAACAGCATGAGGACTTGGCTTGGTTACCAGATAATTGTATCTCATTCTTGCTTATCAGTTAACGCTCACACAGCAGCTTCCCTGAAGTCACAAATATAAAATGCTTGTTAAAACATTTTTTTTTTTTTTAAATGCACATCTCCACTGACAGGTAGAACAAACAGGAGTAATAACAAAGCTCCCTTTCAAAATAAGCATCTTTATCCAGATAAAAAACAATTTCATCTTGTTCTTTGAACATATTATTAGCCATTTATTTATTTGGATTAGATGCTTCAGAATTACTCTGCATGGTATTTAGACAAAGTCTAAATACATTCAGTCATTTGGCTGCCATTAAGAACTTACAAATCCCCAAAACAGGCAATATAAGGACCAGAGAAATAAGTTTAAACGTAAAAAAAAAAGACACGGTTTCTGTCTCTAACAGAGATCTTTAAAGAAAAGTCTTAATTCATGTTAGCACGCATTCTTTTTCTATGTGTGTTCCTGCTGATTCTGTAGTCTTGTTGCCTTTGGGTGTTTGTTCCAGACAATGAACAAGAGCTTACAGGCGCCATAACACGAGCAGTCAGCAATGACTGAGCAGATCACGGAGATTAATTCAACTGTACTCTCAAGACTTAAAAAGCCTTTTCAAACATGACCAGCAGCAAAAATGGAAAAAAAAAAACTGTGTATACTTTCAGTACAAACACCTCAAATTACAGTTTAGGATTAAAAGGAAAATTCAGAAAAAAACTCAGAGCACCGATAGGACTTTGCAAATTTTTGAACACCCACAATTTTATTTATTCAAAGCACATGTGTATCTATGTGTATGTATTCTGAATTGTCTTCCAGATCTGGACCTCTACTTTTAAATGAGCTCCTCTTCACACAAACATCACTTACTCTGCAGCTGCTCCCGGTGCAAAGAAATATGCAAAGCTCTGAGCCAGCTGCTCCACATTTTCTAGGTAGTCATGATGCAGGGGCTGGTCTGTGGGCTGGATGCCTGTTTTATTAAGCAGTGACACACCGTCTACTATCAGGTCAACGCAACCTCCAAAACCTGTGGATGAAAGAGAGAGAAAGAAACTCAAAGAGGCAATATGCATTTGGAAATCGGGACAGGGAGAAGACTGGTATGACTCATAACAGTCACACTCCTTTTACCTTTTGTGCTCCAAACCCACTAAAATAACTTCTCAAATCAGGTTAGGTGTGCTCCAACATCATCAGCATTTAAAGGCAAACAAGACAACATTCCTGCTTAGCCCTTGAGTCTAGTTGCTGGTTGAATTAATTTTCAATTTTAGGCTTTTTCTATTGTTACTGGACTACGCTTGACTGTGTCATTTCTCTTCCTTTTACAGGTTATAACCGGTGTTTTTTTGTTCTGTTTTTTTTTTCTATCACTGTTTATAATAACATATTTAATTTTCCTTTTTACTATATCATTATTGCTTTTTTTGTATTGATGAAGTTTTACGTTATAAACACCGTGCCATGCTACAATTTCTGTGATAGCATATGCCGTGTGAAGTACGTTGTGTTTTTCCACCTGAAATAAAATTTGCTACATACATAAAATTTTGCTTGCTTGCTGTAGGGCAAGCAATAAATAAATAAATAAAACATACTAAATAGAGAGAAATCCACACAACTTTCAGCTGCTGTGCGTAGTACAGCTGCATTTATCTCCAATCACAGCTGAAATAGTGGCACACTGTCAGAGTTTCAGCTGCTGGATCGATCATATGTCCCATCAGCAGATATAGAAGCTCTGAGCTTCACAGATGCCGGTCATGTCTGAACAGGGGCCAACACTTCAGGCAGGGAGGCAAGCAGGCAACTTGTTTAAGATTTGAATCCATTTTGCATATCTGACTGACGCTGGCGTAAACTCCACTCACGCTCCTTTGTCTGAATTTGCAACCTAATCTTTTTTTTCCTGTTATAGCTTCATATAAAAAATATAAATAGAACCTTTGGGGGTACAATTAGATTTGCTGTCATAAGGTTAGTATGAATATGTTGCATTTTATAGTCCTTCAGGACCCTGTCACGGAAAGCAGGTTTAGTGGAAACTCTGAGTTTGTTAACCCTGAGATGAGAGGAGTTTACTGTTCCTGAAACAGAACCAACTTAAACTGGCTTAGTTACCAGGGTAACAGACTCTGTTAACCTAACCTGTTCCCCTATATATTTTATTGAACAGAGTTTCTCTCTTAATGTTCCTGCATGCTGCACCTGAACCATCTCTATGGCACCATTTCATTTCCCCTATTATTACAGTCAATGTCAAAGCAGTTTATATCTTTACAAACAGTTAAATGCTGGTTAATCTTCTTATCAAATCAATCATGAATGTAAGGATAACAGTGGACATCACTGGGCACTGTGGATTAGCTCAGAATAAAATAAAGAAGTTGCCCAATTGTTAGTTACCCTGCACTGAAACATTTCATGTTGTAATCCCTGTTACAATAAAACTAACCTTTATTGCACTTAAGGCAAAAAAAAAAAGAAAAGAAAAGAAAAAAGATCAAAGATCAATCATTTCTCATGCTGGAATAAATGCTGCTACTGTTGTTGTCTGTGCCACTTTAAGATTCTTAAATGGGACTAAATGCAGTTTAAAGTGAGCTTTTAAAAACAGGCTAAAGACTGGATGTTGAGCAACATTTGGTGCAAAAGGTGCAATATCCGAAAAAGATTTGCACCACTAAATCAACAAAAATCTGTCTTCCTGATGCTGTGGAAATTCAAAAGTCAGTTTACAGCTGAATAATTATAGTTAAAAAATGTAAAATGTCATATTTGGTCACATTCTTTAACTATTTATCTGTCTATGAAAAATCAGAGTGGGTAACTGATGACTGAGTGGACTGGTTGAACTACGTCTCATCGGTTTCTGGAGCTTAAAACTCAAGAGTTAATTAAGACAGAATTTAGAGTTAGCGTTTGTGAAACCTGTTTCTGGGTCAGGGCTTAGGTTGAGTGTCAATATGCCATTATTTATGTTGCAGTGTTCAACGCTGCAACTAAGCAACTAATAGCAATAAATGTTAATCCATCCCCTCGTGGATAACTCTGCTCTGATACCAGTGCTTGAAATAACAGACTGGCCAGCACATGATGCCAGTATTTTTTTGTTTGTTTATTTTTCTGGTTATTTATGAACCCTTTTTGCGCCATGAAAACAAGCTTTCAATTATAGTTTGTTTTAATTAGATGTGACACACAAACACATACAACTAGTCAACAACAATAACAAGGCAACAACAAGGCTGATTCTGATCTTTTGGCAGACATTCCTTATAATAACCTTTAAGTACATCAGGTTGGACTGTTGCTGAGCTTATTGGTGACATATTGGGTAAAGGCTGGACAGACAAGTTGATTCTTATTGCGTGTCTTCGCGATGGTCCAAAGCACAAGGTTTTAGGACTTGCTCACGAGACAAAACTCTGGATTACTATAAGAATACTTGAGCTTACATCACATGAGCCTGTACAGTTGTTTTGAAGAGGTGCAAAGTACAACCAAGAGTTTTTCTGCTTATAAACTTCTGGCAGCAAGACTGCTCAAAACATCTTAACTATTTGTTTCTAAGTGGGGTTTGTTTACTCAAGCATAAATAAATAAATATTATATATATCTTTATTATAAAAAGGCCAAAAAAAACAGAAAAGTGGACAGACATCTGTTATTTAAGATAACACAAACGCTCTTCCTTAATGTCATGCAGACAAGTTGTCCTTATATTCATAATCACCCCAAACCATCCGTTTTCATCCAGAAAAAAAAACTTAGATCCAGAAACTCTTAAGCTTCTTTCACTAGTTAAGAAGTTTGTATATTACTGATAACTGCAGATACTGCCCCACCTTACACTTTACTATGCACCTCATCATTTCAAATGCAGCAAAGTGATCCGTTTCTTTCCAGTGGGTTGTAGATCTGTATTTGCCAACTGGGTGAATGTTTATGTGGAAATGCATTTCCATCCCTTTTGCATCAGCTCTGCAGACTTTTCTAAAGTCTGGCTTTTGCCCATACGGTCATGTAAAGGTTAACCCAACTTTACCTGAAAACTTCACGCACAAGTTCTGCAGATGATGGGAACTACCACAAATAACATGAATAGTATATGCAGACAATCCAAGCTTTTTTTAAAAACCTATCCTAAAAAAATATCATTATGAATTGTGTGAATACCGTAATTGGCTCAAATCATTGTTAAAATCATTGGATGCATCCTTACTGGAAGCTACCAAAAATAATTGCCAAACAGGAAAAACAGCTAAAACACACACACACACAAAAACTCAGCTTCTGTTTAAAAGAAAGTGGAAAAGTTGCATTTAAATTAAATAGATTTTCCTTTATATGCCAAATGCCAAACCTGTAACCTGCACATTCATTGAGACTTTACTTCTAATCTGGATCTAGTCATTTTATCTGGTGACTATCTTCCATGGTTACTGCCCCCTCAGCACCATCTATTCAGGCTTTAACACACAACCTTATTTAATTCCAAAACAAACCCCTAAATGTACTTTTCTCCGTTTACTAAAGTCTGACATAAAATATGAGGCAAATACCATCCACTGCGTTAGCAACTTATTTTCTGTTAGTGAATGCGGGCAGTGACTAAGGTCACTGTTAATCTGGCGCAGTTTAACTGATCGATTATTAATCCACAAGCCCCTGAAATTAGGTTGCACTCATACAGTTTATGGCTAGGTTAGCCACCGTTAGCTAGCTCGCAACACTTACCAATCGCTACTCTGGGTCTGGCGACGTTATTCATCCCCACTTTCCGCTCAGCCCGGAGCAGGGAGGAAAGGACCGTGTCCAGTCGGTCGTCCAGCACTGCATTCTGGGGTGACCGGAACCAGAGGGCCAACACAACCACAAATAAGGACACAACAGACCCATATTTTACCCACGGTACCCTGCCTCCCGCCTCCATCGCTCGCTCTCTCGCTCTGTGTACAAGCGCTCTCTCCCCCTGCGCTGGCGCTGAAAAGCTGTGCTCTAGGCTGTCTGTTTTGGTCGCCGGAGTGTCCCGGATGTACCTTAATGGGGCGGATCCCGAACAGTAGATTTTCTGCGATACTAAGCAAAATCACTTCAACTGCTTTCTTGTCTCTTTTACAGATACCCCACACACACCCCAAAAAAGTAAATTAGGCTTCGCTTTAAATTCTGTTTTTAAGAGGTGCTGTTTAGTTGTGAAAAGGGAGACGCTTACGTGGAAAACTAATAATTCTATTCTATGAGGGGAGGGACGTGTTTGTTTTTGCTGACAAGGCGGAAGTGGCTCGTTCGTCTTTTTTTCAGTTTGACCTTTGATTGTGTTTGCTTACTTTCCCAAAGTATATTAAAAGTTCACTACACAATTATTGCGGCCAAAACGATCCTAAATATGATTTTCGAAATATTAAAAGTCTTCACGAATTGTATAAATGGATCCTTTATTTTATAATTTTCTGTTATGGATATAAGAAAAATAAATAATTAAAATTACACTTTTCTAATTATTTTATAAAAAATTATATGTTACCATTGTTAAAATTTGAGTAGCAGAGTTGCGTATATCAGGGTTGAAAAGATAAATATATCATTTTTGTTTGTAGATTATGACAAATAAATATTCAGGTCCACAGATGTTAATACTTTTTCTTTATATTTGCAATATTTGTTCCATATGGATATCAACAGGATTGCAAATTGGTACTAATATATTTTTTTTTCCTCAGAAAAAGATCCAAGTTGGGGAAAGTATTGAACCGAAAATGAAGGCTAAATGTAGTTTTATATATACACATATATAAAAAGGAAAGAAACATTGAAATGAATCTGTCTTCTTTTGGTAATGTCAGTAACGGGGCTGTGTTGGTTAGAGACACTCAACCCAGTCAGAAGGTTTTGGTAAGAGTGTTACACGTATGCTGTGAGACAAATTGCAGTGCAGTGTTCTTAAATATGTTAATGTTAAAAGAAGTGATTTAACAATTAAAAGACACGTGTAAACAGAACAAATATGAAAGAAGTATCTTTATTACCTACTTTAATTGATATACTTGTCAGGCAGTTTGTATAACAAGAAGCTGGGACCACCATTTTGAAGGGAGAGTTTAAAGAGCCGTTTTGTACTTTAAATGTTTTGGAATAACTTCAATTCAATTCAATTTTATTTATATAGCGCCAAATCACAACAACAGTCGCCTCAAGGCGCTTTATATTGTGTAGTAGATCGTACAATAATAGATACAGAGAAAACCCAACAATCATATGACCCCCTATGAGCAAGCACTTTGGCGACAGTGGGAAGGAAAAACTCCCTTTTAACAGGAAGAAACCTCCGGCAGAACCTCAGGGAGGGGCGGCCATCTGCTGCGACCGGTTGGGGTGAGAGAAGGAAAACAGGATAAAGACATGCTGTGGAAGAGAGACAGAGATTAATAACAGGTATGATTCAATGCAGAGAGGTCTATTAACACAAAGTGAGTGAGAAAGATGACTGGAAAGGAAAAACTCAATGCATCATGGGAATCCCCCGGCAGCCTACGTCTATTGCAGCATAACTAAGGGAGGATTCAGGGTCACCTGGTCCAGCCCTAACTATATGCTTTTCCAAAAAGGAAAGTTAAGTCTAATCTTAAAAAACTTCAACTAGGTTTACATTTTGTCCTAGGAGTGTGTAATTTACACAACAAATGTTTTAGTATTTTGTGCATGGATTATTTTCAAATTCATTGGTGGGAGAAAAAATAAAATATCCGATTATTAAAAATACAAACTTAAAAAAACAAAAAACAATTTAAGAGTTACTGGGGGAAAGTTATTTATCATAGTTTCATGTGTCCATAATCACTTGAGCATTATCAACATCAAAACTTTATGTTTTGATACCTCAAGTTTCTCTATTATCAGCTTAATCCAGGAAAAAGATTTTGTAATAGCGACCACAAACACACCTGGAAATCAACATTCATTTATTTCAAAACATAACAGTTGTGCGCCAACATTATAGTCATAGCAGGCAGACAACACTGCATTTAATTTCCAACCATCTTTAAAAAAAACAAAAAAAACACAACAACAACAAAAAAACAAAGTTTAAAAACACTAACTGGCACCTGTGACAGTCCATCCTGACATTATGGAGTAGCACTGGGAAATTATGAATTCAATATAAAAGCTGTGATCATTACAAATTAGACACATTCGTCAAAATTACATTGCGCTGTTCTAAAACAGTCTATGCTGCCACCGGTGCAAAATAAATGTAATCACTTCTACAACAGTAATATCCCGTTTTGAAGCAACCAAATGCTAATGCCTGTCTAAAATAAAATTTCACCTGTCTGTCTAAGAGGTGAAAGAACATCAACTCCAGCACTTTTTCCTCAGGTTCATCACATTTCTGTCACATCCCATCTGCAAATTCACCAAGCTTCAGTTTTTAAGTCGGTATGCAAAGTGATCAGCCCACTTTAGCTAAAAAGGACTAAAAGCAGTTAATTTTGTCAGCTGTGTCTTCTGGTCAGTGGAGTGTGTCGCCCTCTAGTGATAGTGTAATGATGCTACAGCTCAAAACCTGCAGGTACAAATGGAGAAAAATGGGAAAATTAAGGCAAGGATGACTCCTAAACTTTGACACACCAGCCTGCTGGGCTTGCATTTTGAGTTCCTGCGGTTCTACATGTAACTGACAGCAGAAGAAAATCAATTTCTGAATTATGCATGTAAGAAAAAGTCAGAGAAGTACATTATTTTTGAATAATCTTTTTACTCCATATTTAAAAAAAATAAAAAAAATAAAATCCATATCTGTTTGCCATCTCACCTTAGTTTATTTGGGAATCCCTGCCACAATCTCAGATTCAATACCACAGTGATCTGAGCCACGCAGGAATTTAAAGTATCCTAAAGATCAGAAAAACAGAATTTACTTCAATTTGCTAAACTGAAGAAATCACATGAACATCTATAAACACCACAATGCAGTGTTTGCCCATTTTGAGTGAGGGAGTATTATTATAAATTACTGTAAGAGAAGAATTTTTCCATTTACTGGTGAATCAACCAGTTGTGTAGATGAGCTAGAACAATGTAAAGAAAACATTTGCAAAACATGTTATCAAAAGTTAAAGATGTAAAGATCGGCCCCCTTTCAGAGCATTTAATAATTAATGTTAAAAAAAAAAAAAAAGTGTGTTATTTATTCATGTAGCTCGAACAGTTTCAGCTTTGCTGCATCATGAATACAGTCCGTTTTACATGTAAAATAAAGTGAAGATAGAAGTGGGTGCTCGTGATAAAAATAATGTACAATTAAAAATAATAAATCTGTCTTCATGAAGATAAGGTCCTTGTAATGCTGAACAAAATGCTGATTCAGCTATAAGACTCCCCGTTGTGTTTTACAGGATTATACTGTAGTATTTTCAGTATCGACTCCCTTCACATAGCATGGTGACTGTGTGTGCTAACAGTATTAAACTGTCTCTGCTCACCATTATCACCCCAATCAGTGTTCCAGGAGTTGGCACAGAGCCAGTAGGGAGTGCCATTTTCCTCTCCCCAGCCCAGGACCTTGATGGCGTGACCACCAACAGCAGAACCAGACACATGTTGATAAACACCTGGATGAGACAGAAGAAATCCATTAGAGGTCACCTAAAGTTTGGTTTTTTTAGTACAATATAGTGAAGAGGCTGGGTGCATATTCTTATAGTGTCTCTAGTCATACTAAGTCACATTCAAGGCACGTTAAATACTAGAATATCAAACTGCATCCAGCTGCAGTTGGAGATTTCCAGCATGAAAGCCTGTAAACTTTTCACACACACCTCTGCAAGAGCTAAACAAAGAGGGGCTTCAGTTCAAATCAATGTTAAGAGGACACAGTCCCACACTATATGCTTATGCTTCAGCCACAAAGTAAAACTGAATTTGTGAAATGGCGGGCAGGGTAACCATTACATGTGTGATGAGTTCATGTGTTCTTACCAGACTTGTACAGAAGAAAGTCCTCATAGACTGTAAACGCTCCCTCTACAGGGCCGTTCTTGTAGATCTCATACTGAATCTGCTCCTCGTCTGATGGCACGCTGTAAGATGTTTTACCTGCAACACACAGAGTCAAGATGTATGCATGCTGTGTACAGCTGTGTTAACCAACATAAAAAAAATAAAATAAAATATAATATAAGTTTATAATTAATATGTAATTAAAAAATAAATAAATAAAAATAAATCAAAGTACATGTACACAATGACTATTTGAATGTCAGGATAATGAGTCCCTTCAGATTTCATATAATAGCCATTTGTTATAATTTGATAAGAATTTGTTTTGTTATGTTGCAATTATTACTCATAATTATGCAGAGACTGAGACAGTATTACAAACCTTATTTATGATAAATATACATTTCATTCTGCTGCTCTTACCATAGTGCTTGTCCTGTTTGTAGTTTGGTGTGTATCCAGACTCACACTGGCGGACACACTGGGGTGTGTCACCACCCTCCCCAGTGCAGGGAGGTCTGCTGCCATTCACATGGTGCTCACAGGGGGGGATGGTGTAGGGTCTGCAGCCTGCAGACACAAGCATATAGTGTCACTACTGTAATCACACCCAACATGCGCATAACTGCGTCATCCATCAGAAACACTCACCAATGTGGGAATCATAGAGACCTCCAGAGACCAGCCCTTCACTTGCCCAGAAGTCCCAGGCTGCTGAAGGGTAGCCACCATTACATCTAAAAAAAAAAACAAAAAAACAAAAAAACCAAAACACAATCACCAAATTTTTCACCTTTACTTACTAAAAATTAACTCATTTCAGGAATGCACCAAACTTTCTTTCCCTCTCTTAATACCAATTTTATAATCTATATCTGCTGCTCTTTTCCCCAGATTAAAGTGTTTGTCATAGTTTGGTTCATTATATTTAATTATCAAAGTTCAGTGATCCTGGTAAATAATTCTGATCATAATATTGAGCAGAATGATGACGTAATGAATTTTAGTGATTTCAATTATCTGACGGGTAAGAACTGCTCACCCCATGCCACAGCTGTCACAGCAGGTCAGCAGATCCTCTGAGGAGATCTCCACACTGACTTTCCCATTGCTGTGAATACATACACGATCAGAGATGGCCTCTGCAGCACCAAACGCCTGGAACCACAACAACAAAGACATGAAGCAGGGAAACGGGTCACAAAATTTGAAAAGCAAATGTTTCATTCTTGTCCTAAGAGCTGAGCTCCATTCTCTTCCTCAATGAGTTTTTTAAAGTTTCTTATGCAATTTCAGTTTACAGAGCTCTTTTAGAGTCTAGCTACATGTGGTGACATTGAGCAGCTTCTTCTCACCCAGCAGGATCCACAGGAGCCCTGGTCTCTGATCTCTTTCAGAGTGGGACAGTTGGGCCACTGCTGTCTAGCATCAAATTCTTTTGGCAGCTTCAAATCTCCAGCATATTGAACCCTGCAGAGGAAAACAGAGGGAAGTGTTACTTGCTATCACTTTAGTAAAGTAGGGCTGCACAATTAATCATTTTCCAATACGCATGTTCCATCAATACAACACAAAACAAATACGCCCTAAACCACTGCTTAAATACGTGCCTACATGAGCCAATCACAGCCGTTCCCTGCACTGCAGAGGTTAAAGTTGACTGTACTACTTTGGACGAGCAACGCCACATTAAAATACAGATGCAACAAAACTCAGATGCCTTGCAGTTTATCCCTGAAAGCAGTTCAATGTTTGGAAATATTTTGGAGTTGGCACAGGCAATCCTAACAAGAAGAATTCATATCAGGGCTCGCAAAACTTCAAAATCCCTGGTAGCCCTTCGGGCAGACACTCTTCAGTTT
This sequence comes from Etia nguti, assembly GCA_015106755.1. Classification (NCBI taxonomy): domain Eukaryota; kingdom Metazoa; phylum Chordata; class Actinopteri; order Cichliformes; family Cichlidae; genus Etia; species Etia nguti. Next base: position 31,644 of record VUQG01007414.1, read on the forward strand.
TTGGTAGCCCAAAATAAATTTAAGTAGCCCAAATAAAAAAAGAGAGCAATTTTTTGCTGTTTTGTTTCCGTTACAATATTATACTTTAAAGTTTAATATTGTAACGGAAACAAAACATTAATCAAAAAATTGTTAAAACACAAATTACAACAACTGTACAAAATTACAATCATCAACTCAAATACTTCTAATTGAACAGAAATTTTTATGAACTTGCAAGAACTGTGTAGAACATGAATCAGTCTGTGTCAGATCCTGAATCTGAAATTTCCACTGAAGTCAAGGGTAAGAGGTAAGTGGAACCAAGATCTAGGCCATTTGCCTTTTGAAGTTTGCAAAGACTGCTAAATTTTGCCAATGGTAGCTCACTCTTTGCAACATAGTACGCTGTTCTAAACAGATTTTTCAGGACTTCTTCTTGTGCTTGGTTTATTTTTAGTATATTTTTTGCAATTGGTGTTTGTTCTGGGAAAGATATTGCAGACTGAGCAATAATGCATTTCTTGCATTTCTCATGGGTTCTGATGGGGTCTTTCTTAAAATTACTGGTCCCAGTAACAAAGGCGCTTGTCGACTCAGAAATCGAGGGAAACTCACAACACACCTGGCAGAACATTATGTTATGTAGCTTGT
>VUQG01007415.1:16328-35919 GCA_015106755.1 Etia nguti
TTAGAATATAAATATGTATAGAATTGTTGCTGATTCAGTTTTTGTGGGAACTCCACACAATGTTTCTTTCCCTCTCTTTTTCATCCTCTTCCCGTCTCTGGAAAAATGCCAAAATCTCCATTTAAATTGCAAGCTATTAATCTGCATATTTCTGATTATTCAATTAATTTGCCTTCTGTTTTTCACCCCCACCAATCAACAGCTATGACATCCTGTGGAATTTCTCATTGGTGCTGCTGTTGGTGTGCGCGTGCGTGTGTCCGAAAAGAGGCAAAGGCATAAACGATAATGAAATGTTTTCAAATGCACTGATTTCTATTTGAATGATCTAATCGCGGTGACAAAGATGCAGGGAAACAGAGGGAGGAAAGAACTAGACGGAGAAGGATAGAGAAGAAAAGTCTACTCATTAGCAGTGGAGAGTAGAGGCAGAGGTCAGCTGATTTGTGAACTGCATGTCACCACCTCAATATAGAGCCATCTATCACATCCACACATGTGCAGCCAGATTCAGGACTCAGTGTTTAACGTGCAGTTAAAAAAAGACCAGTGCAAAGCAGCATGCCTTGGCCAAGAACAGTGAAATTCTCTGTAAGTATTTCAGGCATTACTGATTTAGGGAAGTGGAAAATGATTTGCTGAAGAGCACTGATTAATCATCATCTTTTCCCCTCCACAATCTAAACTTCCAAACAGCTGTGCCAATCAGTTGTAATAACACAAACAGCTCATCAAATGGAAATGAGAAGCAGGAGAGCTTCAGTTCTGATAAAGAAATAACATTTGTTGTGTTGTGGCGTGAAACGGTGATTCCGAAAGCCCAAGAGTTGCCTTTTTTAAAGGTGAATTTAAGCATGTGGAGTTGCCATGTTTTTTATTTTTGTAGCACAATAAGCCACTTAATGATATTGGTGATAGCTGCACTAAATGAGAACTTGGAATTGGTAACAATTACATGCAACATTAATATTACCCCGTGAATACTTTAATAAAGTCATTTAATGGGCTTCATTCAGCAAGTTTCCAATATGACTAAAAAATGAACCTCTAGAATGGAGGTTTTTTGTTTTTTGTTTTCTTTTTGGTTGTAAAGAGAGAGAGAGCTTATTTTCTCATTACTTTTTAAAATCATTAAAAGAACCATTTTCACCCAAATTCACCCTCATGTCATAGCACAATACAAGAGAAAAGAAAACTTTAAATTGGCGAAGGGGCCGTTACACATACGAGTGGTTGTAACCTGGAGACAAAAGAGTTATTATTAGGCTTTGGCCACACAGAAAATCAATTTTATACACCTGGTTACATCTAACTTGCTTATATCACCTTGAATTAAACTCTTAAATTCTAACTGCTGACATTTCCCTGTATTTTCTTGTTCATCAGAAAGTCGACATCATGTATGACCCCAAAGGTGCAAAAAACTGTGACACAGTGTAAAATGTAAATAAAAACAGAATCTCAAAATCCCATAAATCCATATTTTATTCACAATAGGAAATAGAAAATATGAAAATATGTAAAATTTTAAGAGAAAATAAGGACATTTTGAATTTGATGGCGGCAACACCTCTCAAAAATGTTGGGACAGAGCCATGTTTACTACTGTGCAGCTTTGAAGCTTGGGTGAAGAGAAGACGGCCATTTCTGGATCTAAGATGATGATGATGATGATGATGATAATAACTTTATATATGAAGCACTTTCAAACAAAGTGCTGAACAGCCATTTGAAGGTAAAAAGGATAAATAAATAAAAACAAATACAGTTTAAAAACAGATAAAAACAAAACTCTAGGCATAGAATTAAGATGGATAGGATAGGGTGAACTAGTGGGTCTTTAACTTAGCTTTGAAAGCCCACTCAGAGCGTGCCTGCCTAATATCTTGAGGGAGGTTGTTTCACAAAGATGTGGCATGAAAAGGAAAAGCACGATCACAAGCAGCCAATACTGATTTTCAGCCTTCTTGATTTGACACGGATTTTCATTGATTGTACAGCATTATGATATGTTTACTACCATATTTTTCCATAAGGCGCACGAGATTATAAGGCACATTAAGCGAAACAAAACAGTCAGATAAGTCAAACTTTACTCAACTCATTCTTCTTGCTTCCTCCACTTCCGTACCATTGATTCATTAATGTTGAATTCTCTCACAGCTGCTCTATTCTCATGTTGTTGCTACAAACGTCACTGCTGTTTAGTTTTGTCTTCATTTATGTTGGAAGTGATAGCAGAGCTGTACGTTTTAATTTTTTCAGACATCTCTCAGTCAGAACATGGTATATCATGTTTAGGTAACTAGCGAAACTAGCGCGCTAACTTCTGCTAACTTCCTGCTAACTTCTGACTTCGTTAAATTTAATAAATTCTGTTTTCATGGATGCCTGGATATTAAACTTAATTGTTACACCTGGAAAAGCAGCAACACTGATCATTTTATTAAAGATGAAAGAATTTAGACAGTTTTTAAGTCTCAGTGATGCCGCAGTGTTCGTTTGAATTTGGAACCTGAGGCGGACGGAGTTTAGGACCCAGATTACTCGAGGCTCCTGACTACGGTAGTAGCCGTAATGCTCCGACAATCCATCAAGCGGTGCGGCTTCGTAGCTTACCAAAGTCGCACTAAAACGTTTTTTGACAGATTTTTGATCAGTGTGTACCACATAAAATCGGTTCGAGGTCAGTAAGCACAACCAGAATTCATACACAAGGTGCACCGGATTATAAGGCGCAGTGTCGATTTTTGAGAAAATTAAAGGATTTTAAGTGCGCTTTATAGTGCGGAAAATACGGTAGATCATGAGATATTTCAAGTTTTTGCAATTTGACATTGAGGAACATTATTGTGACAATTTTCAACAATTTGTGAATGCACTTTTTTATATCCAATCATGTTGTTAACAGAGTTAGCTGTAAAATGTTCCTCCACTTACTTTTCCAGCTCTTTGCTATCCCGTCCCAATATTTGAGGTATTTGGCTGACACCAAATTCATTTTCAATTAAATATGTTATCTATTTGAATAAAATATGAATTTGAGATTAGCAAATTATTGCATTCTGTTTTCTTTACATTTTACACTTTCCCAAGTTTTTTGAAATTGGGGTTGGAAATGTTTCAGAAATCACACTCTCTACCGAGAGAAACCTTTTCAAGGTCAGAAAAATAATAGTGTTGATTAACGTGCTGCTTATCTTTTTATTGGCATGACAACAGAGGATCCAGTGTTTTGTCTTTGCCTTGTTGTCTTTCATGTGTCTGATGGCGTAGGTGTAAACCTTTTATTCTGACCCATTCTGCATTCAGAGGGGAGCATTATTGTCATTCAGGAAGTATCCAGCTGCTTGCTTGGATGAGGTCACTATAAAGCCCCACCCTGCATCTCAAGCCAGGAAGCATCGATTTCCTTTAATTGGATAGACAAATGAAAAGATGAATGGGATAGCACTTCTCCTCTCCATTGTTGAGTTGTCCTTAGTTTTTGTGCACAAGTTTGTCTTTTTAGATTCTTAGCGCTGATCTTGAGGAAACAAACAGAAGTTTTCCTTCATTTCTGCCTGCTTTCATGCTGGGTGAGGTTGAAGTCACCTTGTTGGAGGAACCTGTGATATTTGTGTTTACGGCACGTTAATGTCACCTTGGTTGTTTCCTACACGTTTTCAAACGTAAATAGAACCTTGTTGTTTTCATAAAGGTCAGATATAGTTAAAAACACTTCATAGCGACGCGTGAATATGCAAATAGGGATTGATAAGGTCAGTATTTGAATAAAGCTGATTTAAAGGAAAAAATCTCCCCTGACCTTTGATTAACTTGGTTTGAATTTTCCCTGCACATGGAAAGAGAAATGTGAAAATAAATGTAACAAGTGGCGCTAAGCCAATGGCCCATTGGGTCATGTTCATTTAAAATATGCATCTCTTTTAGCCAATAAAGTTTCTCCTGAGACTTCATTTTATAGTACAACTTTGATATGTAATTAAAATCCTTAATTATTAGCGGTTAGCCTGTGTTAACAAGCAAAAATGACTCCTCCCTTTCATCTGTACTTAAACAGGATTGTTTATGAGTGCATCCGACATCAGTTTGGCAACTAGTCAGTATAAGTACAGTTTGGAGACCTGTTGATTTAGGCAGGCAGATATGTGACCTTCTGGGACATTAAAAGAACCAAAAAATCGCCTTTCATTCATTTATTAAATTAAACGGTTCTTCATATAGTAACAGTTAAACAGTGCTTTGATCTTTTTCAGCCTTTATCCGAGTTGTACGTCATCAGAGTTATGTGCAGAGTTTGAGCCACAGTTCATTTCCACTTCAGCTTTTTTTCTTTCTTTTTTTTTTTTTAAACCTTCAGTTTCCCTCAAAAACTTAAAAGCTAATACATTATAAAGCAGCGTTACACAGACGCAGCACATTTAGCTGTGATTGAGGGGAGAAAGCTGTTTTTGATGGGCCATTTTTGTGTCACTGTGTTTCTTTTTATGAATAATTGGCTGAGGGTCAGTCCTCTCGCTGTTTTGGCAGGAGAAATATTCTTTCAACTTGCTCCAACATCCCTTGTTTGAAGGCCACTAATGCATAACTAGCTGGGTGTAGCAGCTGGAGAGTAAATACAAAAAGAAAATGACAGCATCATAACAAACATCATGAATAAACCCTTGATCTGATTCACAATCATATCAATTAAACGATGTCTATTAGTGTGTTAAGATTAGTTTCCCCTCAAAACAAGAGGTGTCTGGTCAAGGACCCTGATATGAACCACTGGAGGAACTATAAACCTGACAAATAGCAGCATTCAGTCTTTTTACTTCAGGTGATATTTTTCTTTCTACTAGAAACATAAACGCAACAAGGTTATGACAGCTCCATTTACTGTTAGAAGTATGGGCACTTGAGAGGTGGAGTGAAACATACCTTGAAACTTGATGGTCAACATCAGTGTAAGAAGGGAATAACTGAATGCACAGAAAATGTACATCTTGTTAAGTAACACAAGAAAATACACAGGACTATTTTTAAAAAAAAAACAAAAACAAAACAGTAATTAAAAGTTACCAACTTGAAGACTAAAACCACCACTATTGCAGAGCAAAATCTATGTAGATCGCTCAGAACTTTCCAGTGTCCAACATACCCAGAGGATTAATGTGAATATCTTCGGCGAGCCCTACAACTCCTGGTGATACTGCCCTGTCTGTCAGCCAGTGAGTCTGTTGCAGTTATCTAGACTTTGACGACTGTATGGATAGAAATTCGACCCCTGACGACCTTGCTGAAATAGTTACACGTCTGCTCGCTCAATCATCTGGACGTAAGTGCAGGTCGTCCGGTAATTTAGTTTATGGACAAATATTTGCTTAACTAATGACCCTCGCATCAGCCTGAGCTGTACTGTGTGTTTAGCCCTAATTAGCAAATGTTAGTGTTACGGAGGTAGTGCCGTGACATTGTCAGTGTGAGCATGTTAGCAGGGTGATGTCAGCGGTCAGCTCCAGGCACCACCGCTGTGCAGCCTCACAGAGCTTGTAGCATGGGTGCGGACTTTAAAGTCTTCAAATGGCCGAACTGAAATCGAAAATGGTGAGCTTAATATAGCCTCAAAAATAAACCGTAGAGTTGAAAGTTTTCAGACTGTAAAGTTATAAATTACATAATCGGAGCGACCAGTTGTATGAACGGTGCTGAAGCAAGGCAGTTTGTGTGCAAACATTACTGGAGTCTGCCTCTTTACCGCCTTATTGTGTCTCCATGTTGCTCTGTCTCAGTCCCAGAGCACTGCTGCTCCAGTTTTTTATCTATAACCTTTAGTAATCTTTGTAAATCTCTATAACCTTTGTTCAGGTGTGTGTGTGTGTGTCTGTCTGCTTTCACATTTGGCCACTTAAAACACAATTGTTTTGTTCAGCACTGTACTATTTCCCCTCATGTTGAGGCTGGTACCTTCGTTTTCCTTTCTAGATGACTGTGGGAGTCCTCACAGTCCTCGGCCCCCAGAGGCCTCCATCAGCTTGTCCACTCTGTCTCTCACACGCCCACTCTTACGTGTCTCTCACACACAGACTGCCGAAGACAAACACGCAGATCTCCATGGTAACTGGTCCCAGTGTTTTCTCTTTGATGTATGCGTTCCATGTTCTCCAAGCCACAGTGTTTTTTAAAGCCGTGTGCGCGCACACGTGTTTGTATGTGCGTGCCTGTGATTTGAGTTGCAGCTTGAGGATATGGTGTAGCTTTGAGATGGCAGCGCAGAGGGAAAAAAAAAATCTCACCAGGGATTGTCAGGCAGTTAGATGAAGCGATGGAAAGTAGTCAGAAGAAAAGATGGTGCGATTAGAAAAGCCTTTGAACTGCTGTACTGCAGTGTCTGGGGCAGTGATGCCCAGATTATTTTAGAGGGAAATAAAGACTAGATGTAAAGCTTGTTTGAAGAGGTGACCAAAGCCACATTGTTTTCAGGTGTCCTAATTACAAACAGCTATGATCAGGATCAGCTGAGCTGGTTTTCAGAGTTAAACTTGTTCACTACTTGTAAAGTCGGTCCACTTATATCCTGCTGGCATCGATATTTAATAGGGTGGGAAGAGAGGATCAACACAGCGTAGTATCAAAATATCTTTGCATGGCCATATTGTATTCAATTCAATTCAGTCTTTGTTGACAGACTTTGTCCGTAGTTAAAAAACAAAAAAAGAAACGAGACAAAACACAACATATAAACCTTAATAAAATGCATAAAATATTTGTAAAAATATAAAACCATAATATACATAAAATACTCAATTACTTGGAAGAAATCAATAAATACACAAACACTTCAGCCAGTGCTTCCTCAAACTGGATGAGTAACCACTCACTGTCGGATCTGTGAGTTCTTTCTTAAAAGTGCTTTAAAAGTCCAAACACCCACAGCTACAAACATCTGACTGGCACTAGCCCCTCTAGGTATCCTATGAAGGATTCTCATTGCATCATTATATGCAACATGCAGCTTCTGCATGCTACATTGTTTGTAAGATGACCACAAGGGGGCAGTATATAGCGGTGTGCAGTACGCTTTAAACAAAGCCACTTTAACTGGAAGTGAACAAAAGCTGAATTTGCGTGCAATAGTATTTGCCTGCACACAGAGCTTACACCGTTGTCTGTATATGTCATCATCATCATTTATTTGATCAGTAATAATATGACCGAGGTATTTGATCTTTTTATGAACCTCAGAAACACTGCTTCCCCATTTAACATCTTCTGATGAGCGTACCAGTAAGAGAGAATTCTCACAGTGTATCCAGTAACTCCGTATCGCTTCAGTTTATCAGAAAGTTTTCTGTGGTTCACTCGATCAAAAGCCTTAGAGGCATCAATTAAACATATGAGGACAGATTAATTTTTGGCCCTATACAAACTATTTCCTTGAGTACATATATGCACATGTCAGTGCCGTGCTTTGGTTTGAAGCCAAACTGATTATCCAGAGAATAGATGAACACACTAACTCTGTCAAACAAGATTCTTTCTAACACCTTAGATAAAATACTGGCTAGTTCAATCGGCCTATAATTATCCAGACAGCTCACTTTTGCAGCTTTATCCTTCATAACTGGTACAAGTAAAACACACAGCATTGAGTCTGGTAGTACGCCATGAATCATAAACCCAGTGAAGCAGAGCGCTAGAAGAGGAGCTAACCCTAAACTAGCATGTTTTAAATGTTCTTCAGTGATGTGATCCAAACCACAAGCTTTACTATCAGATAACCTATGAATGGCTTTATATACTTCATGTGTCCTCAATTGTTTCATCACTCATGTCAGAATCATCCTCATATGGTTCACTTTTTATACAGTTAAACAACGCACTGTAATGCTGTCTCCATAATGCTGCAATGTTATCCGCCCCAGAAACACCTTCAACAGTTGATGGTAGAGATGGTTTACAATTATTAAGAGCTTTCACCTCTTTCCAAAAATCTGTCACATTATTACACAGCATTTTTCTGGCCAAAGAATCTGCTCTGAGCATTTGCTCATTTTTAGTTAGAAAACGAACAGCGTACTTATATCTGGCATTCGCACATTTTTTCTGTTCAAATTCTGGGCCGTGTTTAGGTCTTCCAGCCATGGTCCAACATTTATAAGCTACACGAGCTTCATCATGGTACACGGCTACATGTTCTTTCCAGCCAGGTCTGATGTTAGGTTTCTTACGCGTATATTGTTTATCAAGCAGTGTACCACTTTCATACAGAGCAGTCACTATATCATCATACATTGAGCAGAGTTCATGTTTATGCACAGCATTCTTACAGTTGACATCCATGCACAAAATAGCTTCTTTGGGCAAAACAATGTTGTTCAGATGTATTACGGTATTACTATGATAAGCTAAGAAGTCATCTTCACTAAATGCTGACCAGTCTAATTTTACACTGGTAGCAATATTATTTGCAGTTGTTGCTGGCATTTGTTCCACATTCACAGTAAAACCAAAAGGTATATGGTCTGACACAGTTACCTCATACCTAATAGTCATGTTTTCTAAAGCTGCATGTCCATCAGCTGTACACATACAGTTGTCCAGCCATGATGTACTATGCCAGGCTTTACTTATGTATGTGTAGCTATCTGCAGGCAGTAACACTTTGGTAGACAGGATAAGATTATTAACTTCACAAAAGTGGATTAAGTGGTTAACAAACCGAGAACTGCTATCTGTGAGATCAGCATTAAAATCACCCAAAACATATATACTGTAAGTATCATTATCTTGAATAAATGCATTAATAAAAGCCAGCCTACTGAGGTATTCCTCACAAGATTCATAGGGAGTATAAACTGTTATTATTCTGTGTATATTGTATACCAATACACCAGTCTACATCCAGTCTAATGGGCTTTATCACAGGGTCTATTTTTTTGTCCCAAAGCACAGCAACCCCTCCAGGTATTCTACCTCTGACTATAGCTGTAATGAGATCAGTTGTTGATTCCCCGACTCCCAAAAAACGTGCATTAGGACAGTTAAGTTTTCCCAAGTCCTGTTTGGACAATCATGTCTCTTGCAAACATAAAATGACACATTGTGCAAGCAGACTGTCCACAACAACCCTTCAAGCTTTATCCCCTGCACTCTGTCCCAAACGCAGGCCACAACAGTTGTAAGATAATACCCGAATAGACATCTTCATGTTGATACGTTGGCACCAGAAGGCGCAGTTATCTCTCCCGCTGGATCCACTATGCTTGACACCACCGTACCGGGCCTGCGTGGTTCATAAAAACGCCTGACCAGAGCACCTTCAGGCCACAGTTCAGGATTGTACATTTCACCAACATCATTACATTCAGCAGTAACCTTGAAAGAACCGAACCTGCCGCGTTTATTAACAATTATCTGACAGGACACATCTCTATTGAGTTTCTCTCTCAAATACAGAGCTTCAAATACAGAGTTTCTGCATCTGCATCTACATCCACGGCAAATTTAGTGGCGAACACGCTCACGTATTGCTGCAGGGAAACAAAGTATTGATATATTATTAAATAAATTAAAATACTCTGGGATTATTATGAACATCAGGCTCCATCTCATGCACCTCTATCATGAGATAACGTTAGCTAAGCAAACTTAAACAAAAACAAACGCACAACATTAGACACACTTAACTTGACAAAGCTACCTCCTAATTCAGGGCAAGTGAATGGTTCAGTCGCATGAGTGAAAAATAGGACAGCATCCTCCCTGCATCTACAAAATAAATATAAATGTGGTGAATGTATTGCAACCTGTGGTGGAGAAGTCGTGGCCCAGAGCTTGAGGGTGTTACATATTCATTTCTGCAAACAGTTGCGGTCTGACTCTGACCCATTGCAATCACTCTCAGAGAAGGTGAGAAGTTGTTGAGAAGGTTTACAAATACTTGCTGTGTAATTTATAAATGCAGACCAATTGCCAACATGTTGCCATCAGTCTGAATGAGTCTCAATGAGCACAACTTGAGGGGACCTGGCTGCCAGCAGGTGGAATTCTGTGTTTTTCTATAGAACAGGAAGGTTGCTGAGTGTAAAAGTAATAGTTAAATGTGAATTTCTGTCTATGAAGCAACAGATATGTAATTTTTTTTAATCACACTTAATTGCTGTATTATCCGAAACAGATTACATGTAATTGCCAACTTGACTCAATTCAGTTGCAGACCGAATGGAGGCAGACTCAGTGCAGGCAGACGCTCTTATGGCGAGATTTATGTCGGGTTTTGGTGACAGTCTCATTTTGCAGCAAAAAGTAACTGAAGAGAGACAACTTTATCTTATTGGTTAAAACAGGTAACGATAAAGATGAACTTTGAGGGCATTTGTGGATCATTTTATCTTAAAAAAAATAGTGTAAAAAAATCACATTAAATATCTTTTTCTGAGTGGAGTGAAATCATGTTGTGGGGTGTCCTGTGATTCAACCCTGCTGCGATGACTATTTAGGCAAAGTTGTTCCATCGTCTGTAGCTAACTGTGACTGGAAAGTGAAAACTGCTTCCATTTGAGAACTGGTTCCCAATTATAAACTCGAGATTCCTTTAAGCTTAACATTTCCTTCCTTGCAGTGACTTTCTGACAGTTGTGCATTGCAAAGCATTGAGTCAGACTCATGACTGTGGAGTTTTAGCACACCTGACCCACATGCAAGTCTAAACTGTACTCGGTGTCTACACTGAGACTCGAAAATTAAAAAAAATAAAAATAAAACAGTTGTATTGATGCTGCAAATCTGTGGAAGCATGCTTTTTTAGATAATTAATAAGATAGTTGGTAAAAATTCAACACTACAAACAGAATCAGTAATGGCATAGGTATCAATGAAATCTCAGCTATATATATATTCATACACATAACTAAGATGAAACAAAAAAATGTTTTGTGTTTGTATAACACAAAGACAGGACATCTTGAAAAATCCCACAGCAAAGATGTCCCAGTGGTCTGGCTGCCATGATGTGCTTATATTAGCACAACATCTGACAGGAGGCTCTTGTTTCATGTCACCTTTCCTTTTCTTTCATTCCCGTCTACATCCTGGAGTCCTAATCATTCCTGAAGCATTCTTTCTCCTTCCTGTATTTTAGTAAAAGTGGAAGTAAAATTGTTATTTAGTAGCATTAGCTCAGTTTCACTTGAAATGGCAGATTAGTGCAGGATGTACCAGCGCACCAGAAAAATGACATCACTCAGTAACAGCACGGGCTCTGCAGGCATTTGGCACAAGATTGTTATAGATAAGTTTTCTTCAAATATTTCAAAGAATAGATTACAACTGATACACATGGACATTTAGAAGAACAAAATACCCGATAAATAAATCATCTGCATGTAAGAAACTGTGATTTTATGCTTGAAAAGAATTAAGAAGGCGTGTAAGCATCCTACCCCTCCTTCCTGTCCAATTAATGATAGCAATACTCATCTTAGTTTCAAAGGACCTGCCAATGGCCCAAACACACATATGCACACACACACACACACGCGTATATATATACTGTGTGTATGTATAAAATTGGCTCTAATTTCTAAACAATTGATGCAATCTTCACTTCAATCCCACACCACCACCACCCAATCCTAATGAGATGGTGGGAGTAAAATTACTCTTACATTAGAAATGGATTTATTACATATTTGTTACAAGTGTCTTTGAAAAAACAAACACACCTATGACACGATTTAGTTTAGCTTGTCTTTTGAAGCAGAACGTCTCTAACAGACTTTGCGGCTCTGACTATAAACCTTTCCAAAGAATGACATTGAAACAGCAGGTCAGTATATCTGCGTCTCCTGAGCACGCTCCATACTGCGTTTAGCCTCACTTAGCCATTGTGCAGTCAACTAACAAATGCCATTAGTTCAGGTATCCACTCCTCTCAGCCATTAGAGATTTGTGACTCTTCACACAGAAATGAACAGTTCACTTCAGGTTGTTGTGTGAGAGGAAGCGCACTAATTAGTTTATCAAATAATACTTTTTACAACACAGTGATGCACTACCTTGCAATTTCCAGCTGTTTTGTTCAGTCTTAGAAATAATGATGCTCAAACAGGATCCGTTTGTCAAATCATTAATTATCTCTGTTTTTTTCCTAATGTTTTTTTTAAACTCCAGGTCTCACACGGTGAGAAGACATTTACAGAGCTGCTCCTTCAATAAAAGTGTTCCTGTTGGAAGTGATTTAGCGCAGGATTAGATCTTTGTCTGTTAATACCCTTTGATTTATTCTTTTCTCGACTTCTGGACTTATGTTTCTGATTAAATGCCACTCCTCAGTATTTTCCCTTTGCCCTCCGTTCTCGTGACACTTGTCAAATCAGAGATTTGTGTGTCTGACACACATTGACACGGGGCATTTCGAAGATGTCTCAATATCTTCTCTGTATGTCATGGGACTCTGCTGCTCACTGCTTTCCCCCTCCCTGCGATGCTTTAATTACTTTATCCCTTGTTTCACTCATCCCTTTCTCCTTCACTTCATCGCCCCAAGCTGCTCCTCATTCCTTTTAATTAATCCACACAGATTTAGACACCTTCACCCTGCTGTGAATGCGCGCGCACACACACACACACACACTAATTCCTAGTAGAGAATAACAACTTTTAAGTGATCTTGCTTCACTTTGAAAGTTTTTTTTGTGTGTGGAAACGAATGCAGTGGGTCTGATTGCTTGTTATTGTGCGTTGTGTTTTGGTTCAGGGCTCCAACGGAAGCATGCAGCTTATGGAAACGGAGTTCTCCAAAACTCTGGGAGAGATGGTGGCTCTTCATCTGCATCACCAGAAGAGCATCCCAGCGTTCCTCTCCGCCGTGACCCTCGACCTCTTCAGCCGACAGACCACAGTCTGACAGAACTGCACACCATCTCAGACACACGTGTGAAAATTCAAGATGGGCTTCAGTTTTTTTTTACTCCCCCCCTTCTATACTTCACTTTTCCCCCGACCTCATACAATATTCATAAATTGTTTCGATTGTTCCGCTATGTTTCAGCGGCTCTGTTGTATGAATAGCACTGCAAGTGCTGTTTTTGTGGCGGATGAGCACCTGCGTTGATAGAATGTCTCCATCTTTCATTGAAAAGCAGCTTGGTATGCCTATTAATACAATGAATATTTCATCAATAAAGTCTCGAGGAAACCATTTTTTTTTTCTAGTCATCATGAAAATGATCCATAAAAATCACTTATATTTGTATGTGGAGCCTTAAAAAAAAAAAAAAAAATACTGGATGGTGGAAAAACACTTCCTCTAAGTTTGTTCCTCTCTCTAGGCGTCCTATACAAAAGACTTTGAAGCAGTTGTAGTTCCAGCCTGTCCGAGCCAATCTGAGCCGGTGTCAAAGCAATCGCGGAATCTTGCTTAGTTCATTTTGTAATTCAGATTTGTTTTTCCCTCACCAGATTTTTAAAGGTTGGAATTCAGGAGGCGGTGCAGGGTAATCACACGGGGAGTATTTGCGCGTTTCAGCTGTCAGCAGGATCACTAAGCTTGACTGACACTGAAACACTGAAGGAGTAACCGTGTGCAGTCATTTTAGATGTAATAGATGGAAAAATCATGGATAAGGGTAATTTAAAAATTTGTGTCACCTATCAGCCTGTCACCCAGGAGAAACGGAGCAGGTGCGAATGAAAAGAACAGTGTCATACAGTATAATATTAGTTTAGGACTCTATCTGAATTTCAATTGAGAAATTATGTATTTGCTCTCTCGTACTTTCTTTTTTCCTCTGCACCAGCTTTACAGAAGAATTACAGTGTGTGGTGTGCCATGTGCAGGGAAGCTTTAATGTTTGCAGTGCCTGTAACACAGTCATTGTCCATGAGCTTGAGTTTGATGAACTGCGATTTATCCCCTTTACGACTTCAGTTAACGATTGCATCTTTGTGCGAGTATGAACACAACACGAGTGGATTTTCTTGGTAACAGTAAAGTGAAAATGGCAGAAATAAACAGGCTGAAGAGGGGAAACGAGGAAGCAGTCCAATAAAACCGAGAAACAAAAGGAAGCAAACTGAGGATAAAGCCACTTATCACAGCAATGATATAAGGACTCCAGCTGGCGCAGCCATATGTCTCATGAGAAAACATATTCTGCACAGTACATGCCACATACTGTCCTTGTTTTGTTTCTGTTTTTTACACACATTCATTTTCACAGCGCAGCACATCTCCTGCACACCCCGCCGCCCCGATGAGGTCATGTGTTTGAGGGTTTCGCATAAGCTGTGCAGCACACGCTGTGATCCGCTGTACCTTTGTCGTTTTTGTCTTAAAGTTGAAATGAAAATGTTAATTAAACACATTGGACTGTTGATCGAGTGAGATTTAATGAGTCACTGCGTTAATAAATACTTCACGAAGGAGGAGCACCACCCAGACCGCAGGCATTAAGAGACACTTTTAATGTGGAGCTAGCACTCGAATGCCTGGTGTCCGGGCTGGCACACATGGGTCTAATTTGCCTCAGACTATGTCCAGATTGACAGATTGGCTACACAGAAGGTGTAGTGTGAGCAGCATGTCAGTGGAGCAGCAACAGCCGCTCTGCTCCTTTCCAGAGTTAGGAGGAGGGGTCGGGGATCCATCCTTGTGTTATTATAAAGCACTCTGAAGTGTTTTGGTGTTTAATAAGCCTTCACACTAATGGAACTGTTACCCAAGCTGCACTTCCTGGATCACATTTTTGTCATGGATAATTGAAGAAACACATTTTTGTTTTTTGTGTGTGTGTTTTGTTTTTTGTTTTTCTGAAGGCTGATTACATGTAAATTAGTCTCTACTGAACGGTTCTATAAATGTGTGAGCTCAACCAAAGAGGTAACGAGTAGTAGCCACTGAATACTTACCAGTGGACAGCTCAGGTGTATTGCTTCTTGCATGGTAGGCACCGTATTAAGTTGAGGATGAGCTCAATATTTAACTAATATTTATTTATATTTTGGGGCTTTCAAACTCTTTATTACTATAGCAGCAGGTTGTGTGTTTAGAGGGCCAAGCATTACCAACTAGATACAGTTAAGACTACGTCTAAGCACGGCTCCCTTTCTGGAGTCAAACTCCCACCAGGGCTGGAGTTGCTCTGAGTCAAAGTTGCTGCCAGCGTTCGTGTCTGACAACCCAATAACACGGTGCTAGATGCCAAAGGAATCTGTCAAACCAAAGTACAAGGATTTCTGGGCTTAGTTAGCTGACAAATAAAACAGAGGTGAGGAAAAAAGAGCCTGCTGACGCCACTGTAGAACAGATTGTAAGAAGAGTCTACAGGGGTTATTAAATGGGACTTAACCTACAAACTGTACATTTCCATTTTTCAACAGAGGAAAAATGTCTGGCCCGTTATGCGTCTCAGTCATTTCTAGCTCATTTATACTTGGGTCCAAGCATTTTTGAACAGTGACTTTTCTTTGCTATTGCCTTCATCGCCAAATGCCGTTTCCTGTCTTGAGATGCTCTGTCAGGCCTTTACTGCAGCCACCTTCAGTTTGCACACTTCAGATTTCAGTTCCTGAAGCCATCTCTCGACTGTAGACAGCGACATGCCTCCTGCAGTGTGTTCTGGACATGGTTGGATGTTATGAAGTTGTTTTTCTCTTAACCATGGATATAATTTTATTATCATTCACTTTAGTTTTATTCTGTGGTCTTTCAGACCTTTTGGTAAGCTGGTCAGTGCATTCCTTCTTTTTAATTATGTACCTAAAGTTTTTGCTACCTGATAGGTTATTTTGATTTTTCAGCCTAATGATGGCATCTACTTGGGTCTCATATTCATACCAAATACAAGTTCAGCACTTGGAATCACTGACGGATCTTTGATCATTGTATTTTTGTACTCAGTACACAATACCCTTGAATTCTTTTACATTAAAATATAGATTTGTGTGGAAAATCAATTAGAAAGATCAAGTTGAGTCCACATACATTTAATCTTATTTAAATACTTTGGGTTTACTAGTAAAAATTAAGCGAGGAGGAAAATATAAGCTATGTTAATTCACCAGATTTCAACCTCCTGGGACAGATTTACACAATAAAATCAAGCAAAAGCACAATACTCATTTTCAATTGATTGACCTTTAAGATCTTTTATCTACCTATTTAGTGATGAAATAATGGGGAGCAGGCCTCACCTGGCCATGAAACTGTCAATTATATGCCCAATTCCCTTTGAGCCTCTGGGACTATGCAAAAAAATACTGATACTTTTATTAAATGCCTTGAATTAAAGCTGAAAGCCTGCGCTTCAATCCTATACATGTGATTTGGAATGCATTGCGGTGGTGCACAGAGGTAAAACTACCAAACTTGTCATTTTTCAAAAAATTGTGTATGTCACAATAGGTCCACTGTTGCATTGGGGGACACTTGTATGAAACCTGTCCAAAGCTTCTGATGATTTTAGTCTAAGCGTTCGGACTCCCCTAATCACCGTTTACAAGCCACAGGCATCCACCTGTTGACTCTGCATGTACGTTTGAATAAATCAAATACGAGGGAATTTTTTTTCCCCCGACACAGCCACTGTGGGCAAAGAACAGTTTCATTTCCGTCTTTGAATTTTAATTTCTGTTGTTTTTTTCCCCAACGATGTCATCAGTAGGCTTCAGAGTGTTGTTGTGCTTAAACAATGGCTACTCGCTCCAGGCAAAAAAGAGAAGATATGTTTAAAACTGTCCTTTTTTCTTTTTTTTTGGCTTTGTTTGCTTGTCATCAGCTGGAAACATGGTTAGCTGTAGTTTACCACCGAGAATTACCTGAAGCACAGCTAATGAAAAGAATGATTGCTTCCTAATCATTAGTGCATCGTTACAATCTTAAATGTACATCGGAATAAAAGAAAAACAGGAAAAGCAGTGAACATCTCGATCGACCACATTATTTCCACCGTAATCCTTCGCTACCTGCTAAACTACAACCCCCTCACACTCTTTCATCTTCCTACTCCCCTCCGCTCTTTTATTCATTCCTTTATCTTTATTTCATCAGCCCATCATCTCAGAGTCAAAAAACAATTAGCACAACCCTTGATATCTCATTAACTATAAATGAGATGGTGGAGTGAGGTTAAAAATGCCAAAGCTGAGCTGTGCGCCGTGCATCAGCCAAACCTCATCAGGCAGTAAACAATCCATTTGAAAGGTGTATTTTTAAAAGAAAATACGCAGCGGAAATCATCTCAAGGCAGCACTAAATCTTTAAAAGCAATTCTCGTGCATGATTAATTTATCTTTAAAAAAACTTTTTTTTTTTAAAGTAAAGGAGTGGTACTTCAACTTCATCTTTTCAGCTTTATTTTTTGTAAACCACAGAGAAATATTGATGAGACCCGCTGAGGAGAGACATGCCCACTACAGAGGGGAGTCTCAGCTGGAAACTAGAGGGAGGCTTATGGGACAGTAAAAGAGGAGTGAGAGAGAGAGAACCTGCCACTTTGTTCTTTCATCTCATCCCTCTCTCCCTCTGTCTCTCTGTCTATACCTTCCTCACTAAACTCTCCATCTGCCAGCTTCCACTCGCACAGGAAGCTCTGCATCATTTTCTCTGAAGTGAGTCTTTCTCCCAGTGCTTCCTCCAGTCTCCAGCTCGCTCTCTCTCACTGTAGTCCCAGCAGAGAGAGAGAGAGAGAGAGAGAGAGACAGTGCAGCTGTCATGCTTTAGTTCAGATCTGAGCTTCTTTTCCTCGGGTTCCCCCCTAGAGTAGAAACAGCAGGATACTGTATTCACTGAGTAAGGTGTGTGTCTGTGTGTGTTTGTGTGTGTGTGTGTGTGTGCGTGCGCAATGGCATTCATGTATTCTTACAGTATTGTGCCCCAGAACAGCAGTAAAAAGCTCTTTGCTATGTAACTGTTTTACGTGAAGGAACCCAGTCCAATATTTAACTGCAGTTTTCCTCTGGGTCGTAATGGATGCTGAACTTTTACAGAGTTATTGTAACGCGGTGCCTTTTCCAGCTGAAATGAAATTCTTGGTACTGACTTGGATTTAGAGATCCCGCGAACATGAACGTTCAACACAGCAGGAGGCGTGAGGTGAGAGGTTATCGTACAGGATTAACTTAAAAAAAAAAAAAGAAAACCTCAGAAGAGAAAGTAAAAGAGAATTAAACTCTGACCTACTGCGAGCAGTAGGAGCGTGCCAGATTTTCTTTTGAAATTATAAATGCTGAGATTATAGTAATGGGAATGCCTACCTGGAAGACAAAACAAGGCTTTATTTTCTCCCTGCCCTCCCGAAGCGTGCACACAACATTTTATACAAATGCAATGACCAAATAACACCAGTTTGTCTTCCTCCAGAGCAACCCTGGGTGCTGTTGCGTGATTTAAACTAAGTTTAAACTCTTTAAGACATGGCAGCAGCATGTAAACAAGATCAAGAAAACCTGCTAAAGTTCGAACTGAGCATAAGAATGAGGAAGAAAGGTGATTTAAGTGACTTTGAACGTGGCGTGGTTTGTTTGGCTGGTCTGAGGATTTCAGAAATTGCTGATCTGCTGGGATTTTCCCACACAGCCATCCCTAGGGTGTACAAAGAGTGAGCTGAAAAAAGAAAATCTCCCATTTGAGACAGTTCCCTAGGTGCTGGGTGATAATGTTTTGTTGATGTTAGACCTTTGAGGTAATAGGAAGGCAGCCGAAACTAAAATAACTACTCATTTCAACCAAGGTATGCAGAAGAGTGTCTCTGAATGCACAACATCTTCAATTTTGAAGTACAGTAAGATGGGCTAGAGCATCAGAAGACCACACCGGGTGTCACTCCAGTGAGCTAAGAACAAACTCAGGCTTCAGTTTGCACGGACTCACCAAAACTGGATAACAGACGGTTCGAAAAAAGTTGCCTGGCCTGATGAGTCTCGATTTATGCTGTGATATTCAGATGGCAGCGATAGCATTTGGTGTAAACAACATGAAAGCATGGATCTATCCTGACAAAGGGGGTCCAACCTGCTACTAGCAAGGTGTAAGCATTGAATCAGCAAGGGAGTGAAGATGTGATATATTGTCTAAACAAAACCAAAATGTTGCTGCCTTAACATTACAACTCTAGAGTTCTGACTACAATGACACTGAAACGCCCGACTCATAGGTGGTTATATTAGGTAGCTAATCAGCACCAAGCTTTGCTTTGACAGTGAAGACTTTCTCATCCTTCACCTCTTGAACAGCATTATTGACCAACCAAGATAGAAAATACACACTGTCTGTGTTACATGCTTTGATGCTGGTGTTTCAGTAAAAAGGACTAGATGTTACAGTCCCTGATAATGCATTGCTTTAAATGGAGATACTCTTGAGGGATGGCTGTTATGAGGAAAGGCAGCCCAGAAACTTTACCAGCAGCACACATCGCTGTGTGCCTCAACTTTCGGTCTTTTACCCAAGCTAATCTGCCATTTTTTCTTCCTTGGTTAGGCTTAGGGATTAGAGATCTGATCTAGATTATCATATTAAAATTTGGGACACATCATCAGTAGTGGACCTTGGATATCACATATTTCATTAGATATAGAATAAAATAAATACATTTTGTTCAAA
>VUQG01007416.1:6702-19851 GCA_015106755.1 Etia nguti
AAATAAAAAAAAAAAAAAGAAATTTCAATTGTTTAAAAAAAAAAAGAAAAAAAAAAGAAAACACACTGGAGTCGGAAACGTAACCATGGTCGAAGAAATTCAGACTAAATGTTATGAAAATAGTAGAGCATACCATTTCACTGTAAAGTTTTCACAGCGAAGAGCCCCTCTAACAACACGACATAATTTTAAGAGCTGGCCGATGGCCCCCACTTTTCAGTGTTTCAAAGAAAACAGTGTGAGAAGGAGCCAATTTTGGAATACCAATACTGAAGGCAGAGTGGGGAGCCAAGTGCTATTTTCTACACCCAATTTGACAATTTTAGAGTGACCTTCCCCATTTAAACTCGAGAAGGGTAGCATGCTGCGAAGAGCGACGAGGTGAGCGGTGAAACGGAGATCACAGCGCCCAAAACCAACCCCTATGAGGTAAAAGATTCCCCTTACCAAACCCCACCATGCAAACACTGGCTGTCTTATTAGTCAATCAAACCCTTCTTGAATCGACTTGAAAGTAGCTACATTTCCTTTCTCATTGTGTTGACTTTTGAGTGGAAAAAGAAAAAAGTCTCAGAGGTCCACTGTGTATTTGTCAACTTTGATGTTTTCTTTCTATTTTTGCGAAGCTTCAATGGGAATTTAGGAGGGAGAGTTAGCGGGAGAGTTATGCATGTCTTGAAGGGCACCCACATCTGTTGTGCATTAGGTGCCGGCCGTCAACATTGTTACTGGGGACCTAATTTAATATTTTCTCTGTTTTGATCTTCCACCTTTAATCACTGGCTCTTGGGAGGATCAGCTTTCCCCAGAAATTGTTTGAGAGCCGAAAGAAAATGTTATTGCAGCATGTTTATGGAATCATACATGGGAAGAGGCGACCTGCATAAAAATTACTGCCTATGTGATGCCGAATAGAGACAGAAAAGGATAGCTGAGCCGGGGAGACGTGGGTGAAAACCGCGACATAACTGTAAGTAGTCAGGACATTCCAAGCTCACATTTTCAATTTCGGCAAAAACGGCTTCACTAAGATGGTCGGAGATGATATCTGCAACGCGAAGGAGACAGCAGTAGGGGGGAGGAGAGCAGAGGGCAGCCACCACAGGATAGGTTTGGGTTTCTCTTGAATAAGCAGCAGTGCCTTTATTAAACCACCATTTCTAATATCAATGTAACAGAACATAACAAAAACCTGGTTGTGCAGAGCTGCAGCAAATGGGCTCATGTTTGCCTCGGGCTGATGGCTGGAGACATCGGGTACAACTTAAAGCCCCGACTCCCCTTGGGATACGCAAAGTGGTTCTTCAAGGTACCTTTGAAGAGGTTTGTTTTTGAGATATTCATGTCAGGCGAAAGAGTACTAGTAGAAGTATAAGCAACATGTACACTGCTAGATCTTGTACCGTCAACCATAGAGGATGGTTCTGTATTTCAGTGGAAAAAGATAATTTAAGGTGTTTTTCATGACATTTTCTGAACCAACACAATGTCTCATAAAACAAGATCCAATGCTGTTTTTCCCCCAATATATTTAGTCTTATATGAAATCCTACAAATAAATTGATATTATTACAGTATTAGAGGAGATGAAGTCTAAATTCCATTACTGACAGTGTATTAAAAAGCTAGAATTTTTTGGTGAGATCGAGGTCATTTTAACTGGGTATTACCAGCAAACTAAGAAAGGAAGAAAAAAAAAACCCCCATACTTCTTCAGTCATGTAGCTGTTTATATTTATATGGCTTCTGAAAAAAATAACCAAATCAACTGCTGATCCAAGCGTGTAAAACTTTTTCTGAATATCTGTTGCAGGCCTTATGTTGTGGAAAATAAATTGCACAATTTACAACTAAACTGCAATATAAATCATCTGTAAAAGTTACCTGTAGATTACGAACGTATATACAGGAAAGGGCATAAGGTGAGTATTTCTCTTGCAAAAAAAAAAAAAGTATTTCATGAACATCGATAGGATATTCTTCTTCTTCTTCTTTCAGCTGCCTTTACGAAATGCCAGAGTGGATAA
This sequence comes from Etia nguti, assembly GCA_015106755.1. Lineage (NCBI taxonomy): Eukaryota > Metazoa > Chordata > Actinopteri > Cichliformes > Cichlidae > Etia > Etia nguti. Next base: position 8,730 of record VUQG01007416.1, read on the forward strand.
TTTGCCTCTATCTCACCCTATCCTTAGCATCCTCTTTTGTCACAAAAACCCTCTGCATGTGCTCCTTCACTACATCCATCAGTCTTCTCTTAGGTGTTCCTCTCTTCCTCCTGCGTGGCACCTCCACGTTCAGCATCCTTTGCCTAGTGTATATACTCTTCCTACTGTGCATATACCCAAGCCATCGAATCCTTCCCTATTTAACTTTGCCTCCACACTGCTCAACCCGAGCTACCCCCCTGATGTATTTGTTTCTAATTTTGTCCATCCTGGTGACTCCCAGTGAAGATCTTAGAATCTTCAGTTCAGCCTCCGGTCGTTTTTGTCAGTGTCACCACCTCCAAGCCATACATCATAGTAGGTCTAGTCTTGCAAACCTTCCCTTTCACTCTTGGTGCTATCCCTCTCTCACAAATCACCCATGACACTTGTCTCAACCTTCTTCACCCTACCTGCAAACTCTTTTTCACACCTTTTATGCACTATCCGTTGCTTTGGATGGTTGACTGCAGATATCTAAACTAATCAAACTTCAGTACCTCTGCTCCTTGCAGCTTCACTGTTACACCTGTCTCCCTCTCATTCACACACATGTATTCTGTCTTGCTTCTACTGACTTTCATCTTCTCTCCAAAGCATACCTGCACATCTCCAGGCTCTCTTCCACCTGCTCCCTACTCTCAGTACAGATCATCAAAGCCCTCAACAAACGATTAACTGGCTACTTATCGTATTAGTCAAAAAGATCTCAAGCAATAATCAAAGCCTTATATTTCAAATATCAGCCTATCATAACATTATGTATTCTATGACACATTTTGAATATACTTTGCATATATTCAATACAAATAAAAAAAAAATCAAATCAAATTTAAGTTAATGCTGCATTTAACAAAGTTACAGCCTGCACATGTTGACAGGCCCGGCTAACCACGAACAGCGCCAACACACTAAAGAAAATAGAAGTGGTAAGCATCGTATATGTACTGTACATGTTCCACAGGCTGATGTTGCTCCTACAAAGTAGTAGTAAGTTTAGAAGCTGCCGTTAAATGTAAAGTACTTTGGCCACTGTGCTAGCAGAGTTAGCTAACGCTAGCCTGGATGAACACTCACCACTTCTTTCGCCCTCGGTGAGAAGCCACTCTTCGGTCTGCTTCTCTTGAAAATTTCATCTTTGGTCGAGTCGAAGCCAATCCCTATGGCCTTGTTCCTGGTTTTGACCGTCTTAACGCTGGCTTTGAAAAGTAACGTGATATCAACAGCCATGTCTGAGCAGCTGCTGCAGCCGACTGCTCACCGCTGTAAACAAACTGACACGTCACCCAGTGAGGACGTCATCTTCGTGGGACGCGCTGGATTTTTCCTGTAATACGGGCATGAAAGTGTTATGTTTAACCTTAAAGATTTCATCAGTATTTATTTATTATAACTAATATTCAGATCACAATAATTGAATTCTGCAACAGTCCGACCGTATATTTAAATACTGGTCGCTTAGAATCAGCTCTTGTAGGGAAAATCTTAAAATATCTTTAATGAAAAAAAAAACTCTTAATATTTTAACTGAAACCTTGAAAGCCTTAGCTTGAACCCTTTACCTGTATATGTTACGAATCATGAAAAAAAATTTCTGCTTTGTTTTAGGCATATTTTAGGGAGCACCAGTATAACAGATAATCCATCACAGACAATCAATCTCTGTGTATCTCTATTAGATAATTGCCACTACAGCCTCTTGAAGTGATGTCCAGCAGAATGCAGGAGAAGAGAAACACAGTCAGAGGAAAATACAGCACTGGAGTATCCATAGAAGACAAGAGACAAGTCTGGGGAGCGACAGTCCAAACCATAAATGCTGCCATTCCACAGGTTCACATTGTTCAGTTTCAGACTGCAACAAAAATGGGAAAATCTGATTGCAAATACAAGGGAGGAGATCAAACGACAGAAAAAACACAGAGGTAAAGGTGAGGAAACTCAACGAGTTGAAGCAGAATTTATAGGATAGTGAAAAACAAGGAAAAAGCATTTAAACATTGAGAGAGAAAGTAGGGAGTACGCATCATTAATGATTTAATAAACTCATTATATTTATCAATAAATAATGCAAGCAATGCTTCTTCGTTAACAGATAAAAGCCTGTCCATTGAGCAGTTCATTACAGAGACCCGAACAGTTATTTCTGTAATGAACCTCTCAGACGTGCTGCAACAAGAGAGAGACGACTCTTTAGCCCCACAGCTGATGGAAACTCTTAGTTTATCAAATCAGAACAAGTTTTGGGGATTATTTACTGAAAGTTTTCTGAAAGATTGCCCATTCATTTAAAATTTAAAATAACATTTATCAGATAAATTAATGGATAAAAGTTTTTATTCATGCTGTGTTAGAGATGAAATTATTTCCACAATAGATGAAAGATTCCCAAACAAGAACCAGCGGACACAGCGACAGCTCACCACATATCCGATTCTATCCACCTCTACAGCAGAACCAAAGATGGCATTCAGTAATGTAGCTAAATCACTGACAGTGCAGTTGAGCAGGCCACATGCTACTCTAGAGAACATCTGGATACTTTTCATTTTACTTCTCTATCACCACCACACTGCACAATCAACAAATCAAATTATACAGTTTATTGTTTTAAATGTGTAGTGTTTTCTGTGAAACGATAATAAATATTTAGTCTGAAGGAAGACACTAGTTTTGTTCCACCTCACTAAGGAGGTGAAAGATACCACCTGACCTGGTGAGCTATAAGAATATTTATATCCCAGTGCATTTGCAAAATGTACACATTCAACTTATTTCCGAGTTTTCTGCCAGCTATGAATGCAACCCGTGTTCCTAACAATGGGCTGATTTATGCTGTGTGGGATGTGTTGCATGGTTTTCAGTGTCTCTGTGGAGACTTGTGCTCAGAGAGTGTGCAATTTCTGAGCTGTGCCATGATGCAGATGCAAGACAGTGCAGTTTTTCTACACTCCCTCTACCTGGTAGCAATGTGATGAATTAGGAAATGTTTTGATGTTTACATCACACTGAACACTGACAGATGATGGCTGTGTGTTGGTGTTAATCAAAACTATTATTAATGCCAGAACTTCTGTCTGTTGTTCTAATGATTATATTTTGGTATTATATTGTAACTGCCACAATAATGAGTGACTGTCAGTATAGTCTGTGTTTAAAAAAAAACAAGAAAAACAGCTAATGCAGTGTGGTAGAATTTTGTTGTCTGTTTATATTAAAGTACTTCGGTGTAATTACTGGATGCTAAGATGCATAATAGCTTTGCTTTTCCTCCTGATTACGCAATTCGTTGTGTAAAAAGAAAATCAACGTGTTGTCTCAGAGTGCTTCTTATAACTAAAAATCTCCTAAAACATACTGTATTTACTTTAAACTTTCCTTTCAAGACTGCATGGACATGAAGTTTTAGATTTTAAAGATAATCCATGTTGCAGTTACTGATCGACAGTAGTTATGCTAAAAGAATGGGGGGTCGATCTAAATTGCCTGTAGATATGAATGTCAATGATTGTCTGTCTCTCTGTGTTAGCCCTGTGACAGACTGGTGACCTGTCCAGCCAGCATGTACTCTGCCTCACACCCTATGACAGCTGGGGTAGGTTCCAGCCCGTCTGTGGACTTGAACTGGATAAGTGGAAGAAATTGGATGGATGGATGTAGTACTTGGGAGCAGTATAGTGACAATAGCAATACAGTGCTTTTTGGTACGGTGGGACAGTGGTTAGCACTGCCACCTTACAGCAAGAAGAGCCTGGGTTTGAATCCACTGGCTGGCTGGAGACTTTCTTTGTGGAGTTTGTATGTTCTCCCTACAGTATGTTACCATGGATTCTCTCCAGGTACTCCAGTTTCCTCCTACAGACATGCATAGGTTAGGGTAATTGGTCATTCTAACTCTTTCCATAGGTGTGAATGAGCACAAATGGTTTTCCCTCAGTGTTAGCCCTGCAACAGACTTGCACCCTGTCCAGGGTGTACCCTGCCTTTTGCCTTATGGTAGCACAAATAGGCTCCAAGAACTCTTGTAACCCTGAATTAGATAAACAGAAGAAGATGGATGAATAAATGGCCACATAAAGAAAATTTTATGTAATCTTTAAATATTTTTGCAGGGAATGAGTTATCCCACATAAATACTGAATTTCAGTTATTTTCACATTTGTCTTTTTCTTCATAGGAGGCAAAATTTGTCTTTTTCTTCTTCTGTTAGAAATGTAGTTTATTTGCTGAGTCACCTAATTCACTCTTAAGTGCAAATTTGGAGACTGTCAAGATTTGACATATACCAATATACATATTCACAAAACTCCAGCTTAATCTTGCCAGTGTAAGTAAAGCTAAAATAATGTCCTGTCTAGACAAATGTAGCAATTTGTGTGTACTATTTCTCATAAATCTGTTTATTTGCAAGTGACTGGGATTGGCACTCAGATATAAGCAGTTGGGCTCAGAGTGTTGAATAAAAGTCTGTTATTTGCTATGTGGTTTGCTCATTTCCTTTGTTAGTGTTGTGCCAGACTGTTTTACAGCTGAGTGCTGCGACTGTCTCACCCTTTCTGCAGTCTCAGCATTTAAAATTCTTATAGTTTTGACTTTAGTAAGAGTGTATGTCTTGAAGCACGGCGTGCATGAGCACGTACAAAGGAATGATTGCCTTTAAGATACCAAAATGTGCTGCAAGAAATCTAACCGATCACTGAATTTTCACTACAGTACACATCACACTATACTAAGCTAGAAGAAAAAGGTGACAGAATAAAGTTTCAGGAGCATATTTTCTTTCATAGATCCACAATACGTTCCTTTAAGTGCAAAAAGCCTTGCTTTCTGTAATTAAATTTGCTCTCTAGTGTAGTGGGCTCTGAGCTTTAATAGAGCTTATTGATGAGCTTGCCTTCACTTAAAGGGAATATGCTAAAAATCATAAACTGGATACAGTCTATCCAGGTGTTTTTTTTTCTATTAGCATTCCCAGCTGTTTAGTTATCACTTCTGGCTTATTAGAGTGTCATGAAAAAGTATTTGCCTCCTTCGAGATTTCTGAGTTTTGTTTGTGCATTTGTCAAACTTAAATGTTTCAGTTTCATCAAACAAATGCTAACATTTGACAAAGATAATCTGAGAAAAAACAAAATGCAGTTTTAAAATGATGATTTGTTAAGGGGAAAAAAACCCTATTCAAACCTATCCTGGCCTTGTGTGAAAAAGTAATTGGCCCCTTGTTAAATTATGAATTAACTGTGATTAACCACAATTTTTTGGAAAGCAAACAAGTTCAGATTCACTAAACACACCCAAGCTTGATTACTGCCAGACCTGTTGAATCAAGAAGTCACTTAAATAAAACCTGTCTGACAAAGTAAAGGAACCTAAAAGATCTCAAAGAGCAACACATCATGCCACAGTTTAAAGTCATTGGCATCTGTCAGTCTGGAAAGGGTTACAAAGCAATTTCCAAGCCTTTGGGACTCCAGCGAACCCCAGTTAAAGCCATTATCCACAAATCAAGAAAACTTAGGACAGCGTCGAACCTTCCCAGGAGTGGCCAGCCTACTAAAATTACTCCAAGAGCACATTAACAGCTCAGCCAGGAGTTCGCAAAAGAACCCAGAACAACATCTAAAAACCTGTAGACCTCACATGCCAAAGTTAAGGTCAGTGTTCAACAATAAGAAAGAGACTGGGCAAAAATGGCATTCATGAGAGAGTTCAAAGGCAAACACCACTGCTGGCCAAAAAACACACAAAAGCTCGTCTCACATCTGTGAAAAAAAACATCTCTAAGATATTCAAGACTTTTGGGAAAATATTCTGTGGACTGACAAGACAAAATCTGAATTTTTTTTGGATGGTTTGAGCCTTGTTACATCCAGTGTAAAACTAACACAGCATTTTATAGTAAGATCACCATCCCAACAGTAAAACATGGTGGTGGTCATGTAATGGTCTGAGGCTGCTTTGCTGCTTCAGGACCTGATTACTTGCCATAATTGATGTAACCATGAATTCTGCTTTCTATGAGAAAATCGTGAAGGAGAACCATCCGGCCATCAGTTTGTGCCCTGAAGCTTGTGTTATGCAGCAGAACAATAATCAGAAACACACAGTGGTGTTCTTTCAGGACAAGCATGGCAAGCAGTGCTTGCCTTATCAAATCAAAAAATAGACATAAATTAAAACATACCAACATGAAGCATCTCTCTCTGACAGCGCTTTCATAAAGTTCCTTGCCTGTCAGTTAATACGTGCGTCCAGCCTTCACATTACGGCCATCTTGTCGCTGCAGTTGACTGTTGTTGCAGTAAGGTGTGCTTATTTCAGTCTCATAGAAAAGTGTAGTCATCTGTGTCTCTGAGGGCGTGTCCGTCTCCTGTTTACAATGACTGAAGCTGGGCAAGTTGAGAGGTCAGCAGTTTGTTTCTGTGAATAAGCTGCTCTACTGTGACTGTAAACTGATGGGAGAACAACATGCCAGGCAAGGTGCTTATGGTCTGCTTTCATTGCTCTGGGGTCAGTTACTATCTGTGTCGTGTGGAATCTCAGCTAGAATTAGCAAATAAACCAGCTTCAGTGATTTAGGATCATAACAGATGAGTTTCGTCTTGCTGACAACCTTAGCCAACATGTGTGACGTAGCAGAGATGGAGTCTGAAAAAGTAGTTAACAACTCCTTTAGTACATCAGCCAGGAAAACTTTGTCTGTGAAGGTAAAGGGACAGCAGCTCCGACTATGTCTGGTCTGATAAAACAGGCAAGTTGAGCAGATGCAGCTTCAGCCAGCACTTTCAGATTAGCATCTATGAGAAGGTTTGAATGTAGTAAGATTAACTAGCCGTTTTGCCAACAATCCACCTTAGCTTTTCATTCATATTTTAATTCTCCCTTTAGATAATAACAGATAACCATGTCACACACTGATCAAGGCTTTTAGTTTGGCTGATTTTTGTTATTAATATTTTAATACATTTTGTGAAAAATTAAGATGTATGCCTGTGTTTTTGAGCTTGTGAAAAATAGATTTGTTTTCAGAGTTCCTCACAGGACAGCCACTGCATGCTTTGTAGAATATGATTCATTAAACAGCAGAAAAAGTATTTGTATATATATATATGTATGTGTGTGTATATACTTAATTTTAATTTTATTGAGTGACTGACTCCTTTTGCTCTGAGAAAATTGCAGCTCGATTTCATTGCCACAATGACAATAAAGATTCTGAATCAATGATTTTAATTAATGACATCTATGACATTTTTCTGCGGATTAATTATTTTTTCTTTTGATACTTTTGTTACAATTTTGTAATAATAGTTTCAAGCATATTGAGGTGTTTTCATAGTGTTTTGTTGCTTCTTTTCCTAAAATTCCTCCATAACTTGTCATTTTCAGCTAATAATAAATAATTTTCAGTAATATAGTAGATATTTAGATGTTTTGGATTGACCTAGTCATAGTCCAAACAAATCTGAGAAGCTTTGGCATGACCTTAAACAGATCAAAAACCCTCCAATGTGGCTGAATTAAAACAATTCTGCAAAAGAGAGTGGGCCAAAATTCCTCCACAGTGATGTGAAAGACTCATTGTCAGGTATTGCAAATATCTGATTGCGGTTCTTGTTGCCAAGGGTGGCACAACCTGTTATTAGCTTTAGGAGGTAATTACTTTTTCACACAGACCCAAATAAGTCTCTAAAGCTGTTTTCCCTTAATAAATCAAATCATCATTTAAAGACTGCATTTTGCATTTACTCTAGTTATCTCTGTCTAGCATGAAAATTTGTTTGATAAAACTGAAACATTGAAATGTGACAAATATTCAAAAAACTAAGAAATCTGTTTTCTTAGTTTTTTGAATATTTGTCACATTTCAATGTGAGGCAAATAGGGGCAAATACTTTTTAAATGCACTGTATAGGAAAGCAGCTATTAATCATTTATTGGTCACTTTAACTGTTTTGAACATTTCCTTTTTTCCTGTTTCATTTAAATTACTCCAAATCAGTCATGCACAGAGATGACCCCTTGGTTGGGAATGCCTGTTCTAAAAGATGATTTCTGTTTATTCTCCTTCACTTCAGCCTTGCCTGCCCTTTGACCTTTTCTGTCTAGTTCTGCTTATTATTAGGTACCTACTTTCTGCTGTTGCCTTTTTAATCTAATTCCTCTAAACAGGACAATCAGCTAAATGTTCACACTAACATAATAATAAAAATATGCGACATAAAGTAAACACTACTGACAATAACCTGAATATAGTGCAACAGACGATGCATTCTTTATAGGCATTCCTAGATACTATCTATGGCTGGATGAAGCGTCAATGATGGTATCCATTCTCCCCCCACTCCTGACAGTTGAGCCATGTTTTGGAGTGTCCTCTGGGCAGTCCACTTAACTCCCTGAAAGGGAACCCCTTAATCTCCACTTTCTCTTTGTTTGGACTATTATCAGACCTGTCAGTCCTGCCTGCTTTATCTTCACAAGACTCATCTGCCGGCCGTTTGACGTTGGCTTAATTATATCAAAAGCCCTTATCTCTGTTTTGCCTGAGGATGCAGCCTTCCTCTGACTTGCTAGAATGGTTATAGCAGTGATAAGAAGATCACTTATTGGGGCAAATAAATACCACTGTTTTGTGTAACAGCTTTTTTTTTAATGCCACTGGCTCAGGGAAACCTTCCTGTTGCATTTTGCTCAGCTGCCTCCCTCCCTGTGTCGTTTCTATTATGTCTTTGCATTGTTTATTAGCAGGGTGTAGTCTGAAACCTGACACAACGATATCCCATCAAGCACCGCTGATTCAGTTTAGATATAGCACTCTTTGATGGGAGCTAACCACGTCTTTTGGCAGGAGTCACTTGAAACAGTATGCAGGAATGTCATGCGGCTTGATCTGATGAAGAGCAATTACATGGGAGGGAACTGTAGCCTTTGAGATGGAAGCTTACCTGCCACACCCTGCAGCCTTACAAATGAGCCTCTGGACACATCCCAAAATGTGTGAGGATAGTCATTTTTCTTTGCGTTCGTTTCCATGACATACTGTCCAACGGGATCTGACAGGCGGGGAGCACAGATGGAAGAAATGGCCAAAGTGTTAATAAACACAGCTAATTTTCCGACAAAACAAAGCGTAAAGAAAATTACAGTCTCCTCGATTAAGCTTCTAATCATCCAAGTTTCTTTTCTTTATGTCTTTTCAATTCAATAAACACTACTACTTGATATTTACATCTGCCTGTCAGACAAATTGGAATTAGTACACACTCTATATATGACTATTTGCACATGTGTTTTTGTGTTTTAAACTTTGAGAAAGAGATGCTGTGCAGCATTTCTGAGTTTTGAGCTCCACGCATGGGTTTGTCAGAAAAAATGTTGATGTTAATTTTTTTTTTAACCAGTGCAATAATCAGGGATCCAGTTTTGCATGTGAATCATAAGCACTGCATGCAAGGTCATGTACATGTAAGTTTTCTGGAAAACTAATCATGGGAAAGACATGCAGCTTAGCTACTCTGACCAACAAAGACCCATACCCATAGGTTAAATACAGATGTTGCAATCACAAATTGGATTTTCCATAATGCAGTCGCTGTTGCAAACGCTTAACTTTATTTGGAAGAGAAAGAGCTTTACCCATTACCAACAGGCTTCAGGCACAATTCTCTGCTCCAGGGATTAACCGCAATTTATGCTTATATTTTGCTGGCATGGTGACAGCCAAGAATAGGAAACTTTCTAAAAGACATGGTTACAAGGCAAATTACCCTTTACCCACTTATTTGATTTTGTCTTTGCTGTCACTGCAAGCATAAACAAAAACGTTATTAAAGAGATTACTTCTTTTTTTTCTTTAATGCTGTGGCCTTCAGCGTTATCTTAACGTCCCGTTGTGTTTAGGCATGGAAAAGTAATTTGGTTTTTTTTTTGTTTCCATTAGTTTGGAGGTCGTTTTACAAAAATTTTGGATATTTGAGTTTCAGATATGATGTATTCATGCCATGGCCATACAAAGACGGTCCAGATTTAAGCATTCTGGATATGCTTGACTTGATCATTTTCCACAACGGTCTTCAGAAATGGACAGCAATTGCCCCACCAATGAAAGGAGATCCTCTTTGTAATTAAAGCCAGTAGAAAATTGGATCATTTTTTGCCTGGACAGCTTTCACATTCCAGCCTAATATGACTTTGGAAGCTTTTGAAGTTGCTGTCTTGGCAGTCCTAAATTATACCTTTCATCAGCCAATCATAAGAAAATGGCAAACTGACATTCCCAATCATGACTTAGTTTTTAGTTATAGTCCATGTAATCAGTGGGGAGTGCATGATACCCACTGACAAATCGACTGTGAATACTAGAATTACAATTTTTTCATTAGGACACGTGTAATGTTCTACTTTTATGATCAAAATGAAATGTTTAATTGTCTATCAAAACTTCAACATATGCTATTATCGCTTTACCTCTTATTGGTTCAAATGATGACCTTTTCAGTGTACCCTGAGTCTTGCTACTTATCCTATTCTACAATCCTGTTTCCAGAAAAAAAGTGGAGATTCTGTTTAACAAATATAATGATGTAATGATTTGCCAACATATAAAAGGCAGAGACATTGTATTCACATTCTGATAGCATTAGCATGTTTTTATGAAAAGTTGATGCAGGCCAACAGTATACTGGAAAAGTTGTGTAATGCTAAAAAAAAAATCACCTGGTGAAAAACTCAAAACAAATTAGCTTCAGTAGCAACAGTTCAAATAACATGACTGAGTAAGAAAATAGCCTATTATTCAGAGAGGTTGAACTAAGGATAGCAAGTGATTCACCATGCTGTGAAAGACTATGTTGACAAATAGTTTAACAATTTAAGAATACCTTTCTCAGTTTAAGATTTAAAAAGGGGGATTTCTTCATTCATGGTTCAATTCAATTCAATTCAATTCAATCATGACTTTGTTTTTATATAAAGCACATGACTTAGAAGAATCCTTTTATGAAGAACAATGCTTTTATTGTTTGCATTATTTTGTTTGGTAGCTTTCGGCACAGAAGAGAAGAGTAGGGCATTTAGCTTT
>VUQG01007418.1:7901-29766 GCA_015106755.1 Etia nguti
CCTTTTTGGAAAAATGTAAAAAAAAAAAAAAAAAAGTACAAATGGTGAAAAGACAAATAAAGAGGTTTCAAAACATGACTTGGGAGCCAGCAGATGATGTCACGGTTGCTATGTCCATTGTCTTATGTGCTATGGTGGTGACTCCCATCTTTTGAATACAGTCTATGTTTGTACTGTATTTAATAACATGATGATAAAAATAATGCTGTTGGAGGAAAGTAAACCTAACGCAGTGACACACACTCCAACGCCTGTCTGATGTCTGGAACAGGAAACAATGTCCTTTTAAAAAACTGTTTCTCTACAAAGCTAGCCATAAATGTTCCTCCCTCTGTTCCCTACTTTCTCTCCTTCTCAGGTTGCAACAGTCTTAGGTTTGGTTTTGCTTTGAAACATTCGTTCCTCCTTGTTTTGATCTCAAGAACATCCCTCTCTGCAGATACAAGCCCTGAAAAGCTGTTACAAAGATCCAGAAAGACTTAAATAGAATTCAATAAATACATAAATAATCAATAAATAAACAAGATGAGAGACAAAGAAGTTCATCAAATACAAACAGACTATTTTCCCCATCCCCAAAAAATCACACACCTCCCTCATACAATAAATACAAATATTTTTTTTTCTTCCAACAAGGAGCCCGTGAGAGATAAAAGAGTTTTAAAGCTTTTGGTTCTTAAATCATGTCGTCATCTTCGGTCGTGAATGGATAATAGTCCCAGCCTTTTAATACATGAGCAACAAACAAGAGCAGGTGAACATATATTATTTCGTTCTACAAAACCTATAAGAACTAATGGATATGTTCCCTCTAAAAGTAGATGTTAACAGCCTTTACCACCTGTACCCCGTGTCCCTCCCCATATCGTCTTTATCACTGGTTGCCTTCAGTATCTGTGTCCGTTCACATCAAAGTTCATCCCTGGCTTCAACCTGGAACTTGTTTTCTTTAGTTCTCCAATCACAGCCATTAATTCTCACCAAAATAAGAGTAGGGCGGAGCCAAGGTGTGACTCCCATCTTTTGAATACAGTCTATGTTTGTAAGTCCGGCCACCCCACGCAACAAAAAACTCACAGGATTGAATAACCAACAATTTAAAGTGTCATTTTATTCAAAGCTTAATCAGTAATTAAAAAAGAATAAATTTAGCAACTGTTGCAGATTTATTGTAGTCAACCGAGACGTAGATTTTAATTGTAAGCTTTTAATTCAAAATGACAGTCAGTTAAATAAGTAGAAGTAGAGAAAAAGTAGAAATTAATGTATTGAGTTATAATCTTAGTGAATTTGGCAAAAAAACAAACAAACAGTTTTTGTGCAGACGTGACTATAAGTCAAACATTTGTATTCTAATATCTTTTGTGAACTTTCTAAATTTAATACCACACATTATAATAACATAAAACCCCGAAACTAAAAAAAATCAAACTAAACATTTTAAAATTAAAACCTTGAAATGTGCACACTAATTTTTTTCACTTATGCAATACAATCAGACTCATAAACTGTTGGGGTTTTTTTTTTTATTGTGGTGCTGTCAAGGCTTTTAAAACTGAACTTACATCCTGTAAGTACTTACTTTAAAATTGGGGTTTAAGTGGCCGGGAGCTGAGTCACCATAAGCATTCCTGCCTTTTTCGACATGTGTGAGAAACTCTGGAAACTTGTTGTGATTTATGTGATCATAATTGAACCAAAAAATGCTAAATTTGTACATTCCTTTATGGGGCGATGAACGGGCAGAGTTTTTATGAGACGTGATCTGAATCTTTTGCAGGAAGCCGATGAGTGTGATTGGAAAACTGCAGAAACAGGTCCAGGTTCAAAATGAGCTTTGCTCTTAACTGACTGATATTATTTTGTCCAACATGTGTTTTTGTGTTTTATGGTTTGGTTTGTATGTAAGAGAATTATCTTTACACACACACACACACACACACACACACACACACACACTTCAGCTAATCCACTCATACGACTTGTGCATTGGTTTGGCTGTTCTATTTGGTATGGTTGTATTTCTAAAAAGTTTTGCTTTTGGTTTTCAGTTTTGGCTTTTTCACAACATTCTGAATCAACTTAAAAAAAAAAACCCAAAAAACAAGTGAATCCCGTAAGCTACATTTTCACAGTTATCTCCAAATGTAAAAGAAAAACCCGGACCACAACCGAAGAGACAAGAAGATATGAAAACAGGCAACATGTTGCCAAACCAACCCGTCGCCCCCACCCACCCACCCACCCACACATCCAGCCCCTCCCTCCCTCCTTACCCACCGCATAATAAGAAGAAAGCAATGAGACAAATCCATACATCGGTAACAGACACACTATGGAAAGCAGAAACAAAAATATATATATTCTCAAAGTCAGTTTGTTGAGGTTAATCCATATTTTATCCATCCAGGAAAAAGAAAGTGAGAACAAAGCCGAGGTGGCCGGCAGAGGGAGGGAGGGAGGGAACGATTTCTGTCTGATGATACAAGAACGGCAATCACAGTTAAAGACGAACAGACAGACAGGGCCTTACTCACCCCTTCTCTCCCCTGTCCTCCCCCTATTTGTTTGTATTTGGTTTCGTCACGCTTCAGTCACTTACACATAACTAGTAGCAGTAGTAGCAGTAGCTTTTGGTTTTGGGTTACTTTTTGGTTTTTTGGTCCGCTGCTTCAAGCGCATCTCCTCCTGCTCCTCTTCCTCCTACTTCTCCATCTCCTCCTCCTCTTCTTCTCCTCCTTGCTTTCCCCCTGCAGCTCTTCATACCTTTGGCTCCTCCGCTTCTCCTCTTTCTCTTCTCCTCCTTGTTTCTTTTGGCCCTTTGATCTGATCTTTGGAGACAAAGGAGAGGGGCAGATGGGAGGGAGGGTTGGAGGGCAGGGGTTTGGGGGCAGTAAGGGGAACGCCGGTGCTTCACCTCTTTCTTTTGTTCTTTTTTTTGGTTTGGTCTTTCTTATGCTTGTAGTGTACTGTCATATGTGTGTCTGTGTATATGTGTGTGTGTGTGTCTGTTTGTTTTCCCTTTGACACTGCTGAGGTTTTGTCTGGACACTCGTCTCCTGGGCGAATCCAGAGACAACGCTGCCAGAGGCGATGCTTTGGTATCCAAGAGTGACTGTCTGGTGGTAGATGAGCAGTCTGAAAGGTGACGTGATGATGATGATGACGGTGAGGGTGTATATAGGGTAACATTAAATTAAAGACAGCAAATAATAAAAAAATATAAAAATAAATAAACCACACATCTGCCTTGTGTATATCCACTCTGCAGGCAGCATGAATACCGTCCAGTGTATACTTTGGTTTGAACAAAAATTAAAGGTAATAATGATGATGATGATAATGATGATGATAGTAACCGGTTAAAATCCGTCTTTGAGGGAAATCTGAGATACAAATAATCCCCAAAATCAACTGTGGATCTAACAAATTGACATTTAACAGCTAAATAACCCTTAAAATTTTGACCAGTATTTTCCTTTTAACTTCAGTGGAGTTTCAAACTTGTGCCAGAAGGGTGGGTTTTGCTACAAAGAGGGCTTTAATGAATACCAGAAAGTTATTTTTGTACTACAGTGAATACAGATTGGCTTCTTACCGGACACTAAAGTAATTATTATCGTAGCAAACCCCACCCATCTGCTGCTCCAGGCTCATTATAACAAACAGTCTGTTAAAATGTAAGGTAGGTTGACCACTGTAAAGCTGTAAAGAGAGAGGTAGGTAGACATCCTGCACGTGGGTTCAACTGTAAAGTATGAAACTGTTTGAGTTAGATAAGAAAGAGCGATGAATACAAAATAATAGAAAAATAGATGTTTTGTAAATCTTCAGCTGAAGATGGGAAAAAAAAGAAAAACAGAAATCCTGAGTGAAATGGGAAATGTTTGGCATGACGTAGAATGAAGTATTAAACTGATCCTGGACAGATCAGAAAGTCTTTTTGAACTAAAGCTTTTCGCTCCGTTTGTTGGTTTTTTGTCTTTTTTGGTTTTCAGTTTTTGGTATTCAGAGATTTTGGTTTACATCTTTGTGTGTTTCTCTTCTAGGATATTTTCTTTCTTGCTTTTTTAAAATTTTTTTAATTTGGTTGCAACCACATGACCTTCCGGGCTTGTTAAACAAGTCTTTTCTTTGCCTCCCATTTTTTTCCACACACAGTTTCAGTTTTCATCCCTGCCCTCACTGAGTTTTTTTTCTCCAGCTGTTAAAAAGCGTGGTGTTCACTTCCCGATGCCAAGCAAAAACACACCTCAGTGCCACCTCTCCAGCTGTAGATCAATATTTGGTTTCGAATTCCCCTCCTTCGTTCTGCAGGTCTCTCTATCCTTCCATCCTACCGCTCTCTGTGCTTCCTCCCTGCATCCATCTGTGTATATTTTTGGCTTCAAAAGACGTCAGCAGGGAGACACAGAAAGAGAGAGACAGACAAAACCAGAGATGGATTGGACAGAGAGATGGCTTTGGTTCAAAGGCGAGGTTGTAAATTTAGATTTTTAAAGCTCCTTTAATCGTCGTCCTCCTCCTCCTCCACGTCCTCCTCTAATAGGATACTTTGGCTGTCAGTCGGGGATCAGTCGGCCATGGTCCCTCCCAGCGGTGGTGGCGAGGCTTCGCTGAAGGAACAGAAAGAGGCGGGACTTGAACAAGGAGACGCGGACTCTTCTGGGCACGAAGTTGGGCTCATGAGGTTGCTGGTGCCAGCGGAAGGAGACTGGGAAAAGGAGGGCCTTGGGCCGCACATGCCACCACTGCCACCGCTGCTGCTGCTGACCAGTGCCATGGCAGTTGTGGATGTTGTTGCCATAGAGCCGGTCACCATGGGGAGGAGAGTGGGCCGGTTGAGGAAGAGAGAAGGGCGGAGGGAGGAGGGGACAGAGGAACACCCAGGTCCACCGAGAAGCATGTGACCTGCTCCACCTTCAAGGCTGGAAATGGGTAGCTGCCCACCGCTGGCTGCCAGAGCTGCAAGGCATGGAAGAGGGGAAGAAGAACAGAGGACAGGAAGATGAAGACAAAGATAGAAGAAGGAAGGTGAAAAAGAGACAGGATTAGGCTCAAGAAATTAGGTTGAGGGGAAGATAAAAAAAATATTGCAAAAAAAAGTGAATGAAAAAGTCAAAATTGACAGAAAAGGAAAGCAAAAGTGTTCAGCACAAAGTTGCAAAGTGACAAGAGGAACAAAAGAAGAAGAGCGTAGAGGAGAGAGGGAAATATGCACATGTGAAGAGGATGTAGACGTCAGGAGAAGGGAGAGAAGAGGAAAAAAGAGAGATAGAAGACAGGAAGGGAGAAATTTCCAGGGTGAAATAATTATGGAGAATGGAAATAAGCAAAGAGAGATTTAAAAAGAAGTCAGTGAACAGATCAGACACATTAGTTACGGACAAACATTTAAATATTGGTTGGTAAAAGTGAATATGATTAAGGAAAGCCAAAATAAATATGAAGGATTTTCCCATAAAAATCATAACAACAGATAGAAAATATAAAGCTAAAGCAGGAGTGTCAAACATATGGCCCACGGGTCAGAACCAACCCACCTACGGAGTCCAGTGTGGCCCAATGGACTGGTTTGCCAAGCATAAAAGATGACAAACAACTTAGGACTCACTGTGATTCATGCAAAACACAGCAGGTTTTAGAGCTCTCTTGCTAACAAAGGAACTACTCACACCAAAGAACTGTAAGTTAGTCATACTTAGTTGCTCTCAGTTCATGCGTAGTTGGTATTTTGTGGTTTAGTGCCTCAGAGAAGAGTCCACACGGTCACAAAAAATTAGCAGGCAGACATTTATCCTTTGATGATGAAATTTAGATTACTCAGACTGAAGTGGACCTTTGTACACCCACTAATGTGGAAAGTATAAAATCCACATAAGATGGTTAAATCATTTAGTCTTTAGTAGTGGAGAGAATTTGGCATCAAAACATCTCAGGTTGTTTGTAAATTGTCAATGATTGCTCAGAATGTGTTACTTTCATTAAATAAAATGTCTTTGACACCCCTGCGCTAAAGCCAAGGCTCTTTATGATGACACTCAACCTTAAAATGCACAGAGACAAATGATCGACAGCAAAGGATGAAACCTGATTGTGATATTCACACAGAATGGATGTGAGAATGAACCCTTTCTGTCTCAGCCTATCAAACCCGTGTCTGTTACTATCTGCAAAAACAGTAGTTTGCAGGCTTTTAATAGAAAAACAATAAAAAGCCTACATTTAAGTTGGTGATTTAAGTCCGGACTTGAACTTGACCACTCCAAAATGTATTCTTTTTGAGCAGTTCAGAGATGGACTTGCTGGAGTGTTTCGGTTCTTAAACCAAGTGTCTCTGAGCTTCTTCAGGAATTTCTGGCAAAGAGCAGAATTCCTGCTTTCATCAATTACAGAAAGTCGCCCTGAAGCAGCAAAGCAGCCCCAGACCATCACACTGCCACCTCCACATTTGACTATTGATATGATTTTTTTATGAAATGCTGTTAGTTTTACGCCAGCTGTAACGGGACTCAAACCTTACAAAAAGTTCAACTTTTGTCTCGTCAGTCCACAGAACATTTTCCCAAAGGTATCGTGGATCATCCAAGATGTTATTTGGTAAATGTGAGATGAGCGTTTGTGCTCTTTTGGGTCAGCAGTGGTTTGCTCCATGGATGCCATTCTTCCCAGTCTCTTCCTTAATATTGAATCATGAACTCTGACCTTATTTAAGACTTTTGAGACCTGCAGTTCTATAGATGTTGTTCTGGGTTTTTTGTGACCTCCTGAATGAGTCGTTGATGTGCTCTTGGAGTAACGTTGTACTCTCTGGAACATTTAACGACTGTTCTAAGTTTTCTCATATTCATTTTTTATAATAATGGCACTCACTGTGGTTCGCTGGAGTCGCAAAACCTTAGAAATGGCTTTGAAACTCTTTCCAGAGTGATAAACTTTAATGAGTTTGTTTCTTAGATGTTTCTTCAGATCGTGCCCCAATGTGTTGCTTTTTAAGATCTTTTGGCCTACTTCGCTTTGTCAGACAGGTTCTATTTTAGTGATTTATTGATTCAACCAGGCTGATAGCAATCAGATCAGGGTGTGGCCACTGAAACTTAACTCAGCTTTCCAAAAAATGAGGGGGAGCAATTACTTTTCCCCCCACAGGGTCAAGTCAGTTTGGATAGCTTTGTTTTACCTTAATAATGTATTTCCCTTAACTTCCCATTTATTCAGATTATCTTTGTCTAATATTGAAAATCTGTTTGATGATCTGAAACATGTAACTGTAACAAGTCAAAAAAGAAGAAGAAAGGAAATCAGTAATGGCGCAGACATTCTGTACTTCAGTGGAAGTGGAAGATAAGAGTGTTGAAAAATACTCAGGACTGCCCCTCATGCGTTACATTTTAGGCTGATATCGGTTTGATGTCTGAAGGCACACATAATTTCACGCAGTGACGTGAAATAATAACTCTCCTCAAATTCCTTAAACCAAAAGCAACAAGCCCGTTTTGAAAATGTAAGAAAAAAGTACAGATATTTGTTTAAAAACATAGGGAGTAAAAGTAAAAAGTTGTCAAGTACACATACCTGAAAATTCTACGTAAGTACAGTAATGAAGTAGTTGTACTTTGTTGCTTCCCACCTCTGTTAGGGGGGGTAATGCTTTTCCACAGCACTGTATTTTGTGGCTTTTTATTACTTTTCAATGAGATAAAATCCCAGTACTGTAACAGTAGCCGTCTTTTCTGCGAGGTTACTGCTGCAAGCTTGTCAGGATAACCTGTCAATCTGTCTGAACTCTGCTATAACACAGTGATACACCTGCCAACGTTTGAATTCCCGTGGAATAATACACACTTTTATCCATTACATGAGAGTAAACATTTACAGCATGTGTGGCCCCAAAGGGAAGCAAACTGAAATCGTTTCATGTCAACACTTCATTTCATCCCATCCTTTTTTCTTTTTTCTTTTTTTTTTTTAACTCAGGCTCTTCTTTCTTCCCTCCTTCAGCCTAAAACTCTATCAGAGCCAACAGTGCCAGAGCGGCAGTTTCCATAACAGACTGTATCCTTCTCATCAGCACATGGCCCGGAGGACGCCGGCTCTGAATGACGCTGAACAGAGCGCGAGAAAAAGGGGAAGGCCTGAATCGGCGCTATAGGGAGATGGAGCACGTGATGGATTCAAAGCTGAGCTTATTTGTGATGCTTAATTGATTTGGCAGCAGATCGTTTCTTTCAAAGAGGAGAATTTTGAGTGAAAACTAGTTATTTAGCCAACAGGCTTTGATATTGAGAGGGTGGGGATTGTGCCTGTTCAACTGTTTACTGTAAGCTGACTTGGCCTCCTAAGCTTTGCCATAAGGGGCTCTTGTCACTTTGTGATAATAGTGGGCTATTGTATGAGAA
Organism: Etia nguti; assembly: GCA_015106755.1. Lineage (NCBI taxonomy): Eukaryota > Metazoa > Chordata > Actinopteri > Cichliformes > Cichlidae > Etia > Etia nguti. The sequence continues at coordinate 16,301 of VUQG01007418.1, forward strand.
TCAAATTGAATCTTTCACCATACTGAGCGATTCAAAAAGTTTGAGAAAGGAGGAGTAGTGTGTGCCGGGCTTGCTCTTGGCTACTGTCATACTGAGGCTTTGCAAGGAAATTCATTTTGGGCAGAATGGATGAAGGATGAAATGGGAAGTGGTCTTTAGAAATGGAGACTCATGAAGACTCGCTGGGCCAGAGGGGACAGTCTAACAACACACACTCATGCACTCAGTGACACAAACCTTGCATGGTAGCCAGGGGATTGTTGCCAATGAGGGCCTGGTTCATCCCTGTGCTTACTCCCATCATTGTGTTCCTGAAATGTGGATGGACCGCAAATTCACACACACATCCAAACATTCATGCATGTAGAGAAACATTTTTCAGGTTAAATAACATCAAGCCAGCATTTGTCTGTGTAGGTTCTCAGTCATCCACATCATGGTAGTCTAGTCAGCTTGGAAAGAAAGAGCTCTGACGCATTTGTGACTATGCCTCCGAGATGCAGGGCATAATAGATCCTGCTCCAAACTGTCAAAATTTTGACTTTAGTTTCATTTGGGGGACGAGAACTAAATCACAGGGAGCCAAATACAGTCAGCAGGGTGGGTGGTGAGAGAAACGTGGGCACATGTAGCATTAAAAAATCCTGCACTTTCATTTTGCCCTGTGATTATGCACAATGTGATGCAGTTCAGGTCTCCAACCTCTCTTTTATGCTCTTTTGGGTCGGGACATCTTCCATTCAAAGCTGCTGTTTTGATATGCTTCCAGTGATGATCCTCAACATGAAACATAAAAATTGGGTTGATTTAATAAAAGCTCATGTTTGGACAATTTTGAGGTCCACTGAGAAATTACTGAAGTAAACTGGAACTTCTATAGGAATCTGAAAGCAGCATTGACGGTGAAGGAGGTCCAGAGGTGCTCAAGGAGAACTTGGAGGGTTTTGTTTGGTATTTGACTTTTTTGAAACACAGTCACATGGGTTTTTGAGCAAAGCTTGCATCACAAATTCTCAAGAAACATCTGCTCACATATGTATGAGGTGATGTCGGGTTAGAGATCATGGTCATGTCAATTTCAAAAGGTCTTTTTGGCAGGTGATGGAATTCAGAGGGTTTGTTCAAAACTAACCAACAATAAGAAACCCTCAAAAAGTTTTGTAGTGATTTTATATTCATGCTTTCATTCATTCCAGGAGAGCAAAAAAAGAAGAGCTAGCTTTTTTAAAAAAAAATGTGGGTCTTTCTTCCATCTAGGGATCCGACTAATTCCTGTAGTAATACCAAAATAATATCATGTATCAAAAATGGTTCTAGCTGAGTAATATTACACTGAAATTTATTTAATAGGATTACAAGGGACCAGAACTGTTGGTAATAGTGTGATAATAAACACGAGGAAAACCAATTAGTAATTACATTTCTCAAATCATTACTGACACTCACCCAGCGTTGAGCCCAGCGGTCCCGAGGCTGGGAGGAGCTGGGCTGGCTGTGCTATGAGGAGGTGGAGTCACAGAAGAAGAAATGGCAACTGAGCTGACCGGAGTCATGGGGCAGGACGCTGAAGGTGACGAACTGGTGCCTGAGAGGGAGAGAAGAAGAGTGATACGGATGTCACACAGGAGTGCACAGAAGAATTACAGTGTTATTACTAAATAAACACTTTGGTGACACAGTTCTTCATCAACAGCCAGGGTCCTGAACTATTCAAAGGTCTTCTTCTCACCATTCAACTTCACTTTCTGGTTGGCTAGTACTAGCCTCGACTCAACGGGCCAATAAATTTCCAGCTGTGTTTGCTACCTGTCAGGTCATCTGTCATATCTGTGACGCCTGGACAGCTCACGGACGAATCATGACTCATGGAGGTAAACAACTCAAGATAAGACCAGCGCTTCCATGCTGCTGTCAACAAAACATCCCTGTTTTCTGTTTCCAGTCTTAATGATTTTTTTTGTCTCAGTGATGATTCTTCCATGTTTCATCAAATCAGCGAAACACTCAACAATACTGAAATATCAACTGTTCCCAAATAATGTCAGGACCAGGCCGACCTTTGGGTTCAAAAACATAATTGAGAAGCAGGGCTCTAACCTTTAATAATTTATTGACGAGCGTCTACACAGGCACAAACAGTAATTACAGCTCACCTGTTGTGCTGAGGCTGGTGGTGACCTGGGACAGACCCTGACTCGATATCTGCAGATAGAGGGAAAGAGAAATTAGGAAGTTCTTCCATCCTACTGCGAAACATCAGTTCCTGCACCGAGGGTGGACTGTACCATGTGCGGGCTGTAGCAGGGGGCTTTGTGCGTCACAACGGGTGAGGTCTGGCTGGGCAGTGGAGGGGTGGTGCTGCTGGAGGGGTTGATGCGTTTCTCTTTCTGCCGGCGGTTGCAGAACCAAACGCGAATCACCTCCTTTTCCATGTTGAGCTGCTCCGCCATCAGCAGGATCTCCTCAGAGGTAGGCTTCTGGTTCTGAGGAGGAAGAGATCAAAGCGATGAGAAAGTACCGAAAACACTGCATGCAGTCAGAAGAAGGCTATTAAATAAAGGGAGGCTATCCAAATAGGTTTATCATACGTAGACAAGAGTTTTTTATTAAAGTCACTGCATTAGTATAGCAATATGTTTGTATTAACCATTTATGGTGTGTTGATCTAAGGCAGGGGGTATCACACATAAGGCCCAGGGGCTAGGATTTGCACAGCAAATCCTTCATCCCACTGGATGACTTTGGAAAAATGTAAAGTAGAAGAGAAATTTTAGACTTTGAATTTTATTTTTCATAAGTTTATAAGTTTAACAACTTTTCCTAACCCTAACCCAAAGAGTTGCGCTGATAGATGTCTGTGCTGGGCAGGTGTTTAGTAAGTTCATGTTTATGCTTTTTATGAAACTGCAAGTGTTAATTTAAAGAAAATGTTTTTTCTTATTATTAAATATAGAGGTTCCTTATTTATTTAAAAGATAACATCAAGGTCCAAAGTTTCAACATATCTCTAAAAACTGATCGCCACATATTGGGCTATATTTAAATATTTTCCTACTTGCGCATTTTAAAATCTTTGTTTTAAAATTTAGGGTTTAGGGTATTTAGGGTTAAAAATGGCCACATTCATGAATCTTATTGTCTAATAACAGCACTGGAAATTCCATGAAAAGTATTTTAAAGAAAACTGATTTAATTCTAACTTATTTCCATAAAACAAAAGTGGAAACCTGCATTATTTTATATTCAGGTGTAAAAATTCAGGCTCAGTTTTGAAGACAGATTAATTTACAGTATATCTGTTAATAACTTAATCGCCTACCGTGCTGAAGTTGCGCTCTAGGGCTACTCGCACATTGGTCTCGATGCTGGTGCGTTTCTTCCTGCGTCGGCCAGGTAGACCCTCGATGCCCAACATGGGGGAGGAGATAGAAGAAGGGCTGGGCAGCATGCTGTCTACTGCCATTGTTTCTGTGACAGAAACAGAGAAATGCAAAGAGAAAGAAGGCATAAATGAGGGAAGTGTTTTTGGTGACATAAAGAATGATCAGAAAAGATCATTCAATGTCTAATTAAATTAAAATCCTTAAAATATGTGAAAAACAACATTTTAACACTTTATCACTGATGGAAAACTGCAGGTAACATTTTCAAAGAAGATTTAAAGCCTTTATTTAAGGCTATTTCCATCAAAATGAAACATCCTGAGCTCATTTTCAAATGAAAGTTATTTTTAAAATATTGCTGACTCTCACATGTTCCAGCAAACAAAGATGAGTGCGCTGAGTGTACACCGGCAAAAAAATACTTCTTAGTACCTGCGTCACTCAGCCACTTCTCGAGGAGAGGTTTCAGCTTGCACATGTTCTTAAAGCTCAGGTTGAGAGCTTCAAAGCGGGAGATGGTGGTCTGGCTGAAATCGTTGCCGTACAGTTTTCCCATAGCCACACCAACATCGCCCTGATGGAGATAAAATATTTGTGTCACTGTGCAAATATATACAAACTTTATCATGCAAACACTCCTGCCTGTCTCCCTTCTTCTTACCTGGGTGAATCCCAGCTTTATGCGGCGCTGCTTGAAGGTGCGGGCAAACTGCTCCAACTCCTCTAGATCGCTGGGTTCTTCCCCCATGTGACCCCCGTGACCTCCAGAACTCAAGCCGGAGGCTAAGGAAGAAGCCATGGCGCTGCTGGATGCAGAGGTAACTCCTACAGATGTCACAACACCAACACCGCTGCTCCCAGTGGCAACTAAAGAGCCTCCACTGCTGCTGCTTCCAGCATCGCTGCTCTTCTCTCTCTGCGATGTCAGCAGAAGTGAGACAAAGAGTGACATATCAATAGAAGAGCTATTTGAGACATGCATGATTCATTCAAACATTCTTCATATGCTGGTAAAATAAACAAGCTCACACACTTTTCCTGAGAAACATGCACATTCATTTTGTAGGAACTAAAAAAAAAATTACAAAAAATACACATGAGGTCATCGACTGGAAAACATGCTCAAAAAACATAAAACGCCCTGGTTGCTATAACAAGACCTTTTACTCTAAAGAGGAGAGAGAAAAAAAGCCATTATTTAAAATTTTGAAACAGAGTCTATGCTCGGCTTAGCGCCAAGAGAAGCCACATATTGCCTGTCAAAGCTTTGACCCTGCATGCTGTGGGAGTGTCAGCTAATTGACAAGACATGCACGATATCTGCTGCTACGCAGCTCATTTACATTCACATCTGCTGTGTCTGACACGGCTTCATCACAACTTAATCAAAAATCTGTAACAGCCTTTGGATGTGTGAGGATGCATTTACGCATCACGTTATAGAGGATAAGGGGTGAGGATACAAGATACCTCATTGGACCAGAAATGGTATCTGTTTTGAAAAGAACATGCTATGCAAATGCATGATTTATTGAGCGGCTTCCTTGACATTTTTCAGCTGGCAGGACGGCTGCATCACAGATAATCTATTAGTTCTTCATGCAAACCTGTGTCGCTTTCAACTAAAGGAGAAATGATTGACATTAAGGTGTGTTTAGCATCCTGGAGGTACTTCAGAGGCAGGTAAATGCTGATAACGGTGAATGTCAGTATGACAGAAACTCTGTGGTACAAAGATTATCATTTAAATGAAAAGAAAACAAAATGTTTTGTAATTTAGCTCATTTGCATGTTACGCTTCGTCTCTCTCTCTCTCTCTCACACGAACATACACAAAGATTTCCTACCTGTGCTTGGAGTCCCAGGCGAGGTGGTGATGTCAGCAGTCCCCCTGGGCTTTGTTGAGGTAGCTGGATCAGATTTGGTGTCGAGAGCAAACCTGTAAAAATAAATCAAACACTTAACAAACCAAATATGTCAACTTCCCAGCCAAAGTTTGGATTAACGAGTTCCTGGGTGGATGAACTCATTGAAAGGTGAAAGCAGCGTGGATGATTCACTGAATACTTTGCTGTTATTATAGGAAATATGACACATTTCCTAACCAACTTCACCACTTTATTCCCAGTGAGACAGTGAGGGGTCATTTTTTGATTCTCAGACGAACTCTACATATTTTTTGTACAGAAAGGAGGTTTCAGGGTTTTCCTCACCCTGCTGTGGCTGCTGTGCCTGTGCTGGCTGTGACAGGAGGAACTGGGCAGGAGACTGGAGAGGGTGACCCGGCATTAAAACCAGCTGCTGGAGCTGCAACAGCTGCTGGATGTCCTGCGACGCAACACAAACGCATTTCAATACAGAGCAGTAATAAAGTCGGGTAAAGATGAGTCAGTTTATTAACTTAGACTCATTACTAGTTATGGACACGAAAGAGCTGACGGTACCTGCGCTGTGAGCTGGATTGGCTGCGACAGGGCCAGCTGTGGCGGTGGAGGCGGGGCTTGGACTGTTTGCTCCTGTTTGGTTTGCTGCTGCTGCTGGGATTGCGATTGGTTTTGTTGCTGCTGTTGCTGCTGGTTGGCTTGCTGCTGCGCGGCGGCGTGGGCAGCGTGAGCGGCATGGGCGGCGTTTGACTGCTGAACGGCTGCCGCCAAGAGCTGAGCCTGCGCCTGTTGGAGGAGCAGCTGCTGCTGGGCCGGGAGAAGCGCAGCAAGCTGGGAGAGAGCAACAGTTGGAGGAGGGAGAGGAATCAGGACAGTGATGGGAAATGAGAAGAAGATGTCAGCGTGCACAGTGAGAGGGAAATGGAATTGGAGAAATAAAAAAAATAATGCAGGATGGCGAAAGTTGGAGAGAGAACAGAGAGTATCAGCTTTCATTCCAGGAACACAGGTGTAGGTGAATCTGTTAGCGGACAGTAAAAGCATGCCAGAGCAAGACAAGCAAAGAAAAGGAACCCACTTAACTTCAAAGTACATTTAGCTGAAATGCAAAAACACAAAAACACTTAACTACAGGTAGTGCAAGTGCTTCTGGTTTGTCAGGGAGGCCTTATTGAAGTTACCTAATGCTAAATCGTTGATTACACTCTCTGCCACGTATGACAGACAAGTGAAGATTGTTTTATAGCAGTGCATCACTTTTGGAGTAATGTAAGCACAGAGCAGCTCAAAAACTCGTGTTTTTACAGAAACACTAGAAAGGGCAGAGCCAGGCGAGGAGTGTGGAAAACAATCCTGGCAAGTTTTATTATTGACGAGACTACAGATGAGTGTATGGCATCTAAAGCAGCCCATTTTCTCAAACATAGACATACTGGCATGTCAGATGGGTTCAATTAAGTAAACTCTGAATTGGTAAAACCTAGATGACCTATTTTTCTTTAGATAATTCCCTTATTTATGTGTCATTTTTACATACTATTTAAATTTTCCTATTATATAGCAGATACCAATACTGAGGCTGTTTTATGTTACAGTTACTACCTTTACCTGCATGTTTTACCCATTTATTTGTTACTTTCTTAGCTAAAAGCAGTGGTTTAAAAATATAACAAGTTAGATTTCTCTGCTTTTGATGTTCACTAGCTTTTGCGACTCGGCAGATGTTTTCTTTTCTGATCAAATTCCAACTTCTGATTTTAGACATTTAAAGTAATGTAATCTAATCTTTCATGTACTACTTGGAAAACGCAGAAGCAGACCCTGGACTGCATGCTGGGATAAACTCATCTAAAGAATATATTTACACAAACTGTGTAGTGTGGATCAGAGGTAACGATAGATTTACATTTAGATGATGGCTTTGAGACTAAAACCTGCTAGTACACAGATTACAACACACCAGCTGGAAGTGCTGCGTGTTCTTGCAGGCCGACAAACTGTTCCCATCTATGTGTTGGCCAGCGAAAGTTTTTCACACAATTTTTACTAATGTAATTTCCTCTGCATGTGTGTGTTTTCTCACCCCTGCTAGCTGACTTCCAGCAAGCATCAGTTGTGTGTGGTGGTGTTGAGCCTGTTGCTGTTGCTGAGAGGGCGGTGCCGGAAGTGCAGTGCTGTGTGTTATCTCAGAGCCGTCCTCATGCTTTCCCTAAAGGAGAAAACAGAGACACAAGTTATTTTAAAACCTCACACAGCATCACACTCACCATGCTTATCTATTAAAGAAAATCAGATTTTTGTGATGATTTCCAGTTGCTCAAAAATTACAAAATTCCAACGGTTCACACAATCCCTCTTTTTCAGATTTTACGGCATCTGCGCGCATCTCCGCATTAGCAAGGCTAGTGAATCAGCTCATTCCTACGAAGTGGATTTGAAATGACACGCGTACCTCAGAAGACAACTCCTTCTTGCTATCAAACGTTTTGCAAGTGTGTACCTCTGGTATCACACGGCCACAGAAAATATTTGACTAAAAAGTTTTTTTAAAAAGTGACTAAAGCTAAAGTGTTTTGGGACCCACTCTGACTTGGATTATGTTCCTCAGATTGCAAAGATCTGAGGAACATAAAACCAGATTATGGTGAAAAGAAAAGACTGAGATCCTCTCTTAGTTCTTTTTTATGACTGTGACTCTGAACTCCAGCCTCGCCGTCTGCCTTTCTGCTTACCCCTGAATCATAGACTGAATCTTTTGTCGGTCATCTGTCCAAAAATCCAGGTCAATTTTCCTCGTATTCTTGTTGTCGGAAAAATTCCAAACTTGCTGGCCTCTAGCTACCATTACATGCTCGTGTCTCGTCACTGTCCATTCATCGGGGTTGGAGTTTTTGTCTATCACTCACTGCCACCTTGTTCACATCCGTTTCCCTTACTGGCTTGTCCCTGCTCATCCCTACTTCGTCGAGTAGTGCGATTTGCATATTGGTGTGATTTGCATATATGTTTTTTGTGGGCGTGTGTTATTGTGGTGCCAAAGGCATATAAATACATTATAAAAAATTACATAAAAATTACATAAATTACATAAAAAATTACACAATCGCAGAGATGCACAAAGCTCCTGCTGTTAAGGCTGTGTTACTTTTAATACACAGAAACAAGCATTGAAAATAAACTGTGCTGCATTTATCAAACTATTTATTTGTTATAAGGAAATATTTTCAGTATAGAACAGTTTTAAATGGGGAATTAATGGACCCCCCCCCCCCACACACACACACACAGCATGCCTGATCAGGCTCACCTTGTTGCCAACTGGTGTAGGAGAGAGGCTGAAGGGGCTTGTTTTCATTGTCTGAGCCTGCAGCAAAACAAATTTTAAAAATGCATCGCACATCAAAGAACCAAACAGTGATGACACATTTAGAAGAAATGACATCCCATAATCTCGGTCAACAGATTTCCAGCGAACCATAGTTTCGTGGGTGAGGCAGATTAAATCATTTATTATAATTTAATAAGAATGAATGACAAAAAACAAAACACCGAGACTGGTCAGAAATTTAAGAGAAGTTGGAGATCCACATGAAACTAAAGATTCTCAGCATGAAAGTTATTTTTGTATGGGCTCAGGTACGTCAAATATTACGCTAGATTAACTGAGACAAAAAGCATAGTTTATAACTTTGGCGTCCAGGGACACCCCCCACCCAGGATTAAGTAACCCATTGTGAAGAAGGGGTCCTCAGAATAGTTTGACATATATCATAAAATTGTACTCCATCTCTAAAAAGTTGATTTATGCCAATTAAAATTGTTTCTTTAGATCTGATCGTAACACAGTCTGCCCTGAAAATCACTCTCTCCTCTCATGGTGCAGCAATATGGAGACAAAAAGATGGAGTGAGTCCACGTCCCCAAAAAGTTGAGCACAGTGCAAGAGCATCATCAGCGAGTACATGCTCAGTATCTTTAATGAGAAAAGTAAAATACCCACCTGCTCATCGGGGCTGTTTCTGTCAGAGTCTGAAACAAAGAGAGATATTTAAATGGCTGATTAGCAAGAATGTGTGCTCGTGTGTTTGTGTGTTGCACACTTGCTTAACATTCACTGGAAAATTTTAGCCTACTGCTTTCCTGTTCAAGCCTGTTTAAAGAGATCAGATAACTAAATCGTCCACACCGTGACTGAACACGAGTATGTGTGTTGTACCTGAACTGTCCCCTGGATAGTCAGCTCCAGGCTTTTCCTCCCCTGCTTTGGACATCCTGATATCTGCAGGAAACACACACAGATATCCATCAGATAGGTGCATGGAAAACACTTAAACTGGTATGTTGCCTCCACAGCTGATGATCAATGTAGGGATAACACAGTCCCAGCATGCAGGGGAACGGGAGACACGACACATGCACACATCTGGAAGTTTAAAATGTAGCTGAGCTCATGTAGACTGGAATTTGGGTAATATGTTTCCATCTGACCTTGCCTGTATTTTTTTTTCTTATGCTGCTTTTTAATCTGGCTTATTTATTTTTTTGCGTTGCTTGAAATATTTTTTGATAATAGTTTTAACGCCACTGTTTTTTTGTTTTGATTTTGTCTTCTTCTTAGTTTTGTTGGATTTCTTTAATGTTTTCACAATGTAAATTATTACTGCTTGCTCGCTATGCTTTTCTGTGCTGGGCCTGTGGAGTGCTATATTGCATCATTAATTTGTTATTACATTTAATTACGAAACAAATTTCCAAGGAAGGAACTCATGAGGGATTCCTTCAAATGCCTCATCAGTTCAGGCTAATAACCCACAGCTCACAGCCTAAAACGTGTTGTAGCTTCTATTTTTATGTCCTGGAATTTCAACCTTTTAGTCACATTTAGTGTGAAAAGACATAATAAAGTAAAACCTGCACTTTTACAGTTTTTTATTACATTATGAAAACTTTTTTAAGCACACAAAACTTGCATTACACGTCCATCCGCTCTCAAACGTCTTCTTCCAGCTTGCCAATATACAGCAAAAGGGTACAAACACTCGGTGCTTCCTGAACAGGAGGTCAGCCACCTCCTCTGTGTTGCAGTGGCCAAACTTCTGTGCTTTTTGCTACTATGCAGGTCAGAGTAACTGTGAAAGTTCAACTAAATTAAATGCTGCCATGAAGCTTTTGAATTTGAAGGAATAGTGTGCAAACCAGGGTGACTCAGCGCCAACAAATATGCGTGAAAATAAGTTGTTGTATATTTGAAGAAAAGAAACGTTTGAACACAGAAATAATGAGACTTGTAATTTCATCTTGTTTTGTATCCTGGACACAGGCAAGACAAAATCTCAAAAAATGCCCCACCAGCTAAACTGAAGATATCGTGCTCTAATTTAGCTCTTTAAATGTAAACTTTATTGACCAGGGAGGTGGAAGTGGGATTAATAGTCAACTTTTCATGCCAGATATCATCCTAACTACCTCTGTTGTTCCTTCAGTTTGTGGCCACTTCTGGGACTGCAGCAGTAATTGGTCCAGGAAGAACAACGCCACACGGACTGCTTACCTGAGCACCAGACATTACTCAGCATCACTGCAGACGCCTACTTGAAAAAAACACTCTTTCACCCCCTGCACTTCACTTCTGTCTTTCACTTTTATAATTAATATTCCCTCTCGTGCTCAGGACTTTCATAATAAACGTCTCATCTATGGCAGCAGTTTAACTGGAAAGGATGTATCCCCATAATGGCAGTAAGACGGAGTTCCAACTCTGAGGTCGGTGTGAATCAGTGCACTAAATCTGTTTTGTCTTCAGCACAAGATTCATGCAACTGACAGAAAGCACAACAGGGAAAATAATCAAAGTACACCACATAAAAACACAGCTGACATCCGCTACCATATTGTTTCCCTGCTGTGTAATAGACATATCCTAAACACACAAGTTCCCTCCTGTCCCTACAGTTCAGTCTTCAGAAATACCCCCCCTCCCTCCCCCCAGGGATAATTATATGAGCTCCAGATAAACATGTGGATCTTTATGAGGTTGTTTCTTCCAAATGTTAATGTGTAATATCAGGAGACCATCTACGTTTAGTTAAAAAAAAAAGGCCAAATATAGATTTAACTGTCAAAATCTAAGATTTTAAAGTATATCTAGGCTGAATGAAAATGATTTTTTTCAAAAACGTCAATTTTTGCATCATTACATTAGAGTACAAAATCATAAACTGGTCCTAAGCCACAAACCACAGCGCAAGCCTCCCCGTCAAGGGTACAACAGCAGCACCTTTGAGGGTATCGGCCCAGTGACAAGCAGTTTTTACCCTAAAGGTCCACATTATTTTCTGAGAGTGTAGGAGAGAGAATGATTGAACACTTTAAAAAACAAAAGAAGGCCTTTTGGGAATTATATAGAAGGGTCACGAACAATTTCGAGGTGTACTGAAAGATGGTGGAGGGCAAGGGGAAAAAAGGGGGGCAGGGGTTACGCTGAGAAAATGCTGAAAAAGAGAAGATCAAAAATAAGGATGAGTGAAAGAGAAAAAGACAATAAAACTCTCTTAACAGATATCTGTTTAACAGTTCTTGGGTTCTATTTATTTCTTAAGATCTTTGTGAAATTTCAGATTAGAATCAACTTCAACCTGAAAGTCACTTTTTGCCTAAATTACATTTTAGAAATGACGTAAGAACAAGTCTCCAAAATGTTTGTGTTATTATGATCATCCCACCAATATCAAGTAAACAAGCAAACACCCCTTTGTAAGTCTCCTCATTTTATGTTGCTCTCTGAGGTGAAAATGCAAGAATCAGGAATATTTCTGGTTTAATGCTGTAAAAAGAAAACCGTAAATATTCTTTAAAACCGAATGTTTAATTAGGAGAGATTCTGCAGTTGCATATAGGGGCCAGCTGGGGGCAGCACTCTCTTAGACATCCTCTGCGGGAGCCTGTCGATGTGTGTGTTAGTGTACCAAGCACAGCACACTAATGAGGCTTATAAAAAGTGACTCTTGTATTCATTGGTTGATAATAACTGAGAAGTAGGAGGACGTGTTTTAAAGGGGCAAAGACCTGCTGTCAGTGAGCAGCCTGACCATTCAGGAAACTAAAAGTGGACTAGAATTTATTTATTCTCAAAGATGAAGAAATATTTAATCTTCAATTAACTGCATCAGATGGTCTTTAGTTAGAAATTTCACCTTTAGTAACAAACTCAGAAAAATGTCTTCTTTATAAGGTTGGCACTTTAAAAATACAAAAAACCAAAGCTGGTGTTAAAAAAAACCCCTTAATTTATCTGTTTGATTAAATAAGCTCAGCTCAACACTGTTAATCAAAGTTAATGTTTTTATATTTCATATCTTAGAAATTATTTTTGATGCAACATTTAACCTCGGACAGTTTAAAAAGTGTAATATTACTAATACCACCACTTTCTCTAATCACATCCATATGTAATGTTATTACTATCACCACGACGTCGCAGACAGCCGAACCTTCAGAACGGCTCTGTGTCAAAACACAATTCACTAAAACGCTGCCCCCATTTAATTCAAACACAGAGTTAAATTAATACACTCCACTTCAAACACGCACGTTACCACTCCGGGCTCCTTCATCCTCTCAGGATATGAAGAAAGGGATCCCATAAAATCATTTTATCAGCCCCCTCCTCATAACGCCTCAACTGGCCCTAACCCCTTTGGTCATGGAGACTTTTAAACCCCCCATCCCCCAACCAACCAGCCATCCAGCCCGTTCCTCCTCATGTATGCCAACAAATCAAACGGCCTGAACCCCAAATGTCACAGATGTCCAGTGCACATCAGAGAGCATGTTTTAAACCAAACTGCATTATACAAACGAACACGTCTCTACATCTGCAATCTGCACATGTATACCCCGTCCCACCCTACCCCACCCCTCACCCAGCTCTGGTTTTGAGTGCTTTTCCTTTAACAATGGCAATATTAGCGGATTTAGGAATAAAATTTCATTCCAAGTTATAGTGACCACCACCCCAGCACACTCCTCCACCCTGAGGCAGTTTAACAGCAGTTGCATGGATGTAAGGTAGACCCGCCCCCCCAAACCCAATCCCTCCTTACTCATCCTATCAGTGCTAATAACAGAGGGGGGGAGGAAGAGGGGCCACTGGGCAGATGATGTATCTGTCTTGTGGGGCTGACATGGACAGCCTGCTTCT
>VUQG01007419.1:14858-28844 GCA_015106755.1 Etia nguti
CCAAGCAGATGTGACTCCTGCTCACATCTGTCACAGCCATGACCCTTCACTGTCTCTGGGGTTTGTGTTTTTGAATTTTAATTTGGTTATCTAGTTCAGTTAAAAAAAAAAAAAAAGCAACAATAATTTCAGCATTAAGACATGAAGATTTATTTTCCTCCTGGAGAACATGCCACAACAATAGGGGCACTTCAAAATAAATAAATGTCATTAACTGATGATAAGATGATATTGATAGATAGTGCTACAATAAATAAATAAATAAATAAAATAATATCAGAACTGTAAAGTAGCAAAATTACAACCCCAATTCAAAAAAATGTTGCGATGTTGTGTAAAATGTAACCAGAATATAATGATTTGCAAATATCATAAACCCATATTTTATATTTTTCTATAGAACATAGAAACATATTAAATGTTTAAACTAAGACATTTTACCATTTCATAAAAAGTATTATCTCATTTAGAATTTGATGGCAGCAACACAAGGGGACAACAAAAGGCTGGAAAACTAAATGCTACTAAATGCTAAAAAGAAACAGCAGAAGGAACATTTCTCAACTAGTTTAGCAAGCAGTTCTCTGTGCCATCCACAAATGAAGGTTAAAGCACTATCACACAAAACTGTTCTGTGGTCAGACAAATTGAAATTATTTTTTGAAAATGTGGATGCCATGTCTTTTGGATTAAAGAAGAGAGGGACTATGCCGCTTGAGCCTTAGCTATTGGAAAATTGGGAAAGGCTATATATATTGAAAGGCATGTACAGATTTTAGAGCAGCATATGCTTCCATCCAGATCATGTCTTTTTTACAGCCTTGACAACACTAAACCGCATACTGCAAGTATTAAAACAGCATGGCTTTCAGTTACGTTAAAAACCCAGAACTGTTGAGCAGCTAGAATCCTATATCAGGTACAACATTCCTCTCACAAACTTTCAACAGCTGGTCTCCTCAAACTCCCGATTCTTTGCTACCTGTTGCTAAAAACGTGAGTGGTAAGCATGCCATGCTTACTCCACAGTGGTAAGCATGGCACAGCTCTACTTTTGTGAGATTTGTTGTTGCCTTCAAATTCAAAATCAGGATAAATGCCTTTTTTCCTGTCTTCCTTCTCTCGCCACGTCTCGGCAGATGGCTGCCCCTCCCTGAACCTTCCTGTTTCTTCCTGTTAAAAGGGAGTTTTTCCTTTCCACTGTCGCCAAAGTGCTTGCTCTTACGGGGTCATATGATTGTTGGGTTTTTCTCTGTATTTATTAATGTAGGGTCTACCTTACAATATAAAGCACCTTGAGGCAGCTGTTGTTCTGATTTGGTGCTGTATAAATTAAATTAAATTGAATTAAACTGAATGATGATAAAATTAGGCACGCTGACTGACTGGTAAATACAGAAATAAATTACTGTTTTATGTCTAATTTTATAAATTAGTAGATGTTTAAATTAAGTCTATTATTTTTGTATGATCTAATTGAAATATAATTATATTTATTGAGTATTAATTCTTTTTTTTTCTTTTTTTAAAATTTTTTTGGCTGTTTCACTCCTCCATGCGCTACTCACAGCCGCCTGCCAAACAAACCCCCAAAATAGCTGCAGCCCTAAATTGTATATTACTGTAATTAAATTGCTTTTGCTGAAAAGCTTTTTCTAAATGATGGTTTGGACATGGTTCATGAAAGTATGCGCACACAACTTGACTTGATTTTCCATTCTGGAGGACGATGAAACTGCAAAGTGTGTGCACAAAGCAGCATAAATCAGAAAAAGTTGACATGGCTAAATTGAAACACATGTTCAATCCCACTACATGCTCATTTAAACATTAAACTAATAGAAAACACTCGGATTAGGTTACAGATAGCTGCACACATGATAACAGTGTATCTCGGTTATTTCACAGGGCTTAGCACAAGCTGAGATGTGATGATTATACGTTAAAGAGCAACAATCAGGGAGACTCTGCAAGACAAGTTATGAAGGGCTGGTCATATTTTTAAGGTAGCACATTCTTGTACAAGAGGAGGATTTAGCTATCTAATATCTCTCCTGCAACTGAGAAGATATGAAAAGCAAAACCACTGATATGGCACATGCCGTGAGATTATTCGACTCTTGAGATGAGCGACAGAACAAGCAATGTGTAAATTTTCCACCTCATCATCCCCCTTTTACTGTCATGACATGCTGTTATTGATTTAGTTGGACGTTTGACTTTGACATGCATATTGTATGCACCCTGGAAAGTACTTCTTAGAAGTACTTCTTCTTGTGTCAGAATCAGAACAGAATACTTTATTAATCCCTGAGGAAATTATGTGGTCCCAGTAAGAACACTAACTAAACTAAATTAAATAATACAATATACTACAAAGTTAAAAAATATATATATATAACAAAATAGCTCTAATAGATACAAGTAGCTCTAAAAACACACACACACAAAAACAGAATATAACACAAATTAAATATATATGGTTGACACTGAAGTTCTGCTCTTATCTTACTGTACTTTGTTGGAGGATGTCCAAATAATAAGTGTGTGCAAGTATTGCAGTGTGTCCTTGTGCTTTACATGAAGGAATTGTACGGTGAGATAGCCACAGGCAGGAATGATTTCCTGTGTTGTACCAGCTGTTCATGAATCTATCAGAATTTGTATGGAGCCCCCTTTCTGGTTCCTTAGTATCTACAAGGTAGTTTCAGATCAGTGATTTACAAAATCAGAATGTACAATTACTATTCAACATGAAGTTATAATCAGTCTTATTTGTGTACTTAATGAACAATCGCTGTCAGCGCTAATGTGATAATAAATATGTTTTGGTTCCTGTGAGAGCCTCAAACGAAAGACCACCTCAGAGTTCACTATTCAAAAGCTTTTTATGTAAACAAGTTGTAGCAGAAGATGTTCAGCTTCAAGTAGAAGTAACTTGATAGGGCTCTGATGCAGCTGGAGGATAGTGAACAGTAAACACTGAAGCTAATGTCAAAGAAGATGTTTCCTCTGATCCACTCGTGCATGTAAAAGCCTTTTGAGCCCATGGCAGACTTAGCTGCTAACAATGAAAACCGTGACATTATTAGAGAATGTTAATGCACTGAGTTGCTACTGCTAAAAAGTACTTAATTGGTCCGATTTATATAAATATTGTATGTAATTCTAAACATATTAAATGTGCTTTTACTAAAAAAATCATTTATATTGACAAGATATAAACAAAGAAAAAAATGATCCTTACCAGTCAGATTTACTAGGAATGATATTTGGACTGCATTAAAGATCAATAATTTCCTTCTTAATCTCTGGGTGTTTATCAGCCAGATACTAAACTTTGTTAAATTTTAGTTTTTAAATTGATCTGCTGTATAGTTTTTGAGGTAATAATCACTGTACTTAATCTGTTTTTCTCCCCTTGAAGGGAGGGAGTATGTAACAAGTTCCATTTGTCTGTTTGACTGTGTGTTTGTTTGCAGTCTAGCGACCAGAGCTTTCAAAATATCATTTTTAATTTTTTTGTGACAGTAGATAACCAATAACAGCTTAAGTTGATTTAATTTTGGTGAAAATTGGGTCAAGGTCACACCAAAGGCCCACAGTTCTTTATGGATCATCTTCAAACTTCATAACAATATACTAGGCCAATATTAAGAAACCATATTAACATCAAAAACATCATAAAACCTTGACGTTTTGTGATGCTATTGTTACAACATGCTGACATCAGCCTGTTTTTATTACAATATGATGAGATCAGTCATTGTAATGTCACAGGGCATTGTACTAAAAGAATAAAAAGTGTGTTGTACAGATCTCTCCATACCCTTTTATGTGACATATTTTACTCGATATGATTTTTAAAAAATGTTTTTCAATGTCAACTTTGGCCTTGCGCTAAGAATAAAGTCAAGCCCAAATCCTTAGCCAACCTAAGAACTCATCTTGCCCAAGGTCTACTATATTGTTGGGAGTTCGAAAAATTTAAAAAAAAATGAAGGGAAAAAAATTGTGGGTAATGTAAAGTTTTTACTGATTTTTTTAATTTGTTGGGTTTTTACTGATTTTGGTGTAACCCTGACCTTGAAGCAATTTTCACCTAAATTAAATCAGTTGTTGGCGTCTACCATCACACAGACAAACAATGATTACTGTATATAATGTTCTCTCTCTTTTTGCACAGTCGAGGAGCATATCAGGTCACATTTCACTGCGTGTTGTACTTGTATAACTATGAACGTGAGAAATAAAGAATCTTGAATTTTGAATCTTGATTACATACCTTCTCCGGTGGGTGCGTGTGTCCCCTAGGCTTTTGTCCAACTAGGCTTTCTGTTATCTGACTTGACAAAACCTAAAATGGCAGTCAGAGGTAACAGTTAATCCTGAACTTACCTGGATAAACCCAAATCCTGCTGGCTTGTCAGATTGGTTTGGCTCCTGTTTGTTTTCGATGTTTTTTCTCTGTGCTTCAGTTGTGTCTCTCTGCGCCATGTTTTTGGATTTTGCATACATGGGTTTGGGGGCTTTGGGGTCCTTTCACCACTGTGTATATTGTGACAGTATATACCACTACTGTGGTATATACAAGTGGACAATTGTGATTTGGGATGGGGTTCAGCACACATGCTGTTGACTGATTTAAAGAGATAAATCATTGTTTTTACCCAGTGGCAGGTGAAGTGTTGAAGAAGGGAAAAAAAAAACCCTTGTCAACATGCAAAGTGTGCACAAATCTATTCTGATAAATTTCATCACACTAATGGAGATGGAAACTTTGCAAATTTGGAATGACAGTGCAGAGGTTGATGCAACCTGCAGCTGGGGAATCAATAAACCAGTGGCTGGTAATCATCTGTCAGCAATCTGTGCTTCTGAATATTTTCTCAACTTTTCCCCCAAGTGTACATATCTGCCAGAGATACTCCATCTGGCCCACACTGTCTGTGTCATGAGACACTTGGCTCAACACGCACACACACACATACACTTAACCGCCCTATCTGTGGCTCAGATGTCAATGTCCATCTTTGAGCTCTCCTTGATTTATACATATATGATTAATCAAGTATGAATTTCTGCCTGTGTATCCTTGCAGATCCACAATGACACCATCAACCAATTATATTACAGTTTTCTAGTTAGAAAGGTTACCACGACCTCCAGTCCTGATGACAGATCGGTATGTGAAACCAGCACACAGCTTTCACAGCTCCTCCATAAGGCAACCTCTGGGTCTAAGTGATGTGTTTGTGTGATAGAAGATTGATTGTTTTGCAAAGCAGCACAGCTGGACCAGAAACAACTCCAGTATTTCCAGCAGTAAAATTATACTGGCTTTATGACCATCTCTGTCCTTCTATTATATAATAATTTATGGTACAGCACTTTAAATTCAGTCCAAACCATTTAACTGACTCTAGTTTAAAAGCCTTCATAAATTGAACTGAACTATTCTTCATATATATATATATATATGGCAAAATGGCCACAACAGTATGAAGGCACTTCCTGAAAAGCTAAATTTCTTTTGATAAAATAATTGATAATTATTTTATCATCCTAAAAAGGGGAATTTTGTTTCCATGTAAAAAGTTTTCATAGATTTCATAATTATGGTTGGACCTCCTAGCTTGGTAGTAATGTGGTAACAGTGGGTTAATGGAATAGAAACAGTACGGTAATATTATGGAATTAGCAAGTTATTACCATTTAATAACCAATCTAATATCCAAGTACTAACCAAGTAATAACCAAGTCATTATCTTGTATCAACAGTGGTTATAAGTAATATTTTCAGAGTGTGTTGAATGTTAAAGCAACAAAAAGTACTACCTTATTAATATTATTATTATTATTATTATTATGAGGTTACTACTACAAGTCAGTATATAAAAATTTTAATATGCAGATATTACCTCTTTTTTTATAGGAATACATTTGTTTCCACATTATTAACCCCAATTTCTGGTCTGCTGAGTATCCACTTAGATAGATTTTACTGTAACATTACTCAACTATTGTTGATACAAGATAATTACATTGCTATTACTTGGCTATTACTGTAATAAAGAGGCAATAACTTACTATTTTCATATTCATTCTTTCTTATTTCATCGTATTACACCAAAATGACTGGGTTAAGGCCATTACACACTGAACGTGTTGCTTAAAAAGACACGAAATTCTGAATTTTATGGATGCAAACTTGACGTGTACAGTAACCTTTTTGTAAGGTTTTTGCAAAAATTCATCCTCACTAAAATGACGCGATGATGAGCTGGTCCTGATGTTCGTAATGAGAGAAGAAAGAAACACAACTTCTGGGTTCATCCAATTCTCTGGAGAAGGCTGCAGCAGGGAGAATTTCATGGTTTGATCCAGGTGTGGAAGTTGTATCATGGCCGCTCTCATACATATTTCAGGATGTCAGTGGGGAAGTTTGAACTCTTGTTAGCAGGGTTGGAACCGCTTACGAGGAGGTAGAGAAAAGCATTTCAGAGAGCCAAGTGAGCTGGAGAAGTGTTCAGCTGTGTGTCTGTGGTAAAACAGTATTTATTTTATTATTACAATGTCATTGCATATTCAGTACAAGTGATCTGATTGGTCAGATCTGTTCATTCGGATCCGAAACATCGGGAAAGTCGAGATGTGTTAAGAATAGGTGAGTCCGAAAAATATTTTTTACATACAAAATATTCACACAGATTTTACACTCCGGGTGTGAAAGGGCCTTTAGAATGGAAAGTGGTACTGTACCATGATTATTACAATTTTTAAACCAGGCTTTGGTTTGAGGTCCTTTATGAACAACCATGACTCCTTAGGAATGATGCATGTAGAAATTTCAGTAATACAGTTTTTAATTACACATCATATAAATAATCTAGCTGCTGGGCCAAGAAGATTCATTGTTATTTTACTGGTTATCACAATATATGTGTTTGGTGCATCACAAAGGAGCAAGCATGAGTCTTGTGTAATCAAGATGTGAACCATGTACATTGTTTTCATACCATTAGCGCATATAGGGGGCCAACAGGAGGTCAGCCAAAAGAAAGGAGTTGACTTAAAGCAAAATAGGTTGTCTGGCTATGTCTAAAGGCATAGCAAGATGTGGTAATGATTATTACATGTGGATAATGGCACACACTTATGAACAGTCTCCCATCCTATGTTTAATTAAAGATGAAAAGAAGACACAGGAGCATCTTTATACTTTAAAAATAAGTTTTGGTTCACTTCAGAACTACAGAAATTAGTTCCAACTTGTTCAAAAAAATCTGAATAATGCAGGATGATAGCTTTCTCTGTTTTATCAAAGCCTTTCTATACTCCCAGGCTGTAGTAGTGACAGCAGACATTACAGCATTTCTCTTCATGTTTACACTGAAACATGTTTGGACATCTGCAGGAGATTGGAATTACAACATCAGACTCAAACGGGTTCTTATCTTCGTATCAGCACATTTAGGAAATATCAAAACATCACAGTATCTCAGATCTTACCTGGTCCTACCACCCAGCACTGTCAACACACCCAAAGTCCCTGAAAGTAGCCTGCACTGTTTCGCTCTGGGTGACAGCTCAACCAAACCCAGGTGCCAGTGAAACCTAGCTAAGTTCGTTCTGCGCAGTGACGTTACAAAGGGTAAAGAATAATATGCAAGAGATGTGGGTGTCTGCTTTTTCTCTGCCTGCATTTTTGGAGTCATGCATCTTGCAGATAACTGGTGGGGATGTGAATGTGTGATGATTAAAGAGCAGGGTGCTATCTGCTTAGGATGTGTGTGGCTGTGTCAGGAAGGCCAGCTTACTGTATATCTTGTTTTCATTTTTTGCCTTTAATATATAGTCACAACTAGAGAAAGGGGAGCACAATACTACAGGAAATGTGGGTAAAGACAGCAGGGGATCGCAAAGTAAAGGTCCCATCATAAGTCAAACCAGTGACTCATTCCTGCTGGCATTTAAGCTCATGTAATAATCACCCAAGCCTCTCAGCTATACACCCTGTGCCTTGTTTTCTAACCTGAAAAAATAAGCAGAAGGAAGAAGAAGAGGAAGTATGTAGCTCCAAAAGATTAGAGAAAAGGATTTCAGGTCCGTTCTGTAACACTGCAGCAAGTATACTCAGAGTTCGTCGGCCTATCTCTATCGCTAAGCCCAGCAATTCATCCGCTTGTGTGTAGTGACCTCATTCTTTTGGTCACTACACAGAGCTCATGAGCATAGGTGAGTGTTGGAATGTAGAAAGATTAAATCAAAAGCTTTGCCTTCTCTCTCCACAGCAGTCTCATACTACACAATACCAACATAGCTGAATTCTCTCATTATAGGGAACGACTCTCCCCCAGCCGAGAGGAAGCAATTGACCATTTTTCAGCAGAGGACCATGACCTCAGACTTGGAGGAGTTGACTCACTCAGCTGCAAACAGACCCAGCATGTGCTGAACATCACATTCTGATAGCCAACAAAGGAAGGGATGCAGTCCTGAGATTCCCTAAACAGACTCCCTGGATCCAGTGGATATGCTTTGATAAAGTCCAGCCCCTTTTCCGAACTTTGGTCCCAAAGTCATTCCCATCCCAACTGTAGCTACAACTAGATACACTACTTTTGGTTCCTTTGCCACTGGAGAGGTGCCTTTCCGAGTCCCAAAAATCAAACTGTAATGCCAGGGGTGATGGCACCCAGCTTGCAGCTTCCAATGCGTGTCTTGAGTGGACAGATACTGAATTTAAGTGGTTGGCATATGGAACCCTGTTATTCATTCAGGCTGTGTCCAGCCAAGCCCCATGGCTAATGGCCCAAACAGCAAATGCTCACCAACCAGAGTTTTACCCATTAAAAATAACATTTAGAAAGTTTAATAGCCATCTAATTTAATTATTTATTTATTTAAACATTATGTTCTCAAGTGGCACGAAGGGAAGAAACAATCTTTTTCACATCAATTCATGGAAGTGTTAAGAAGCCCATGGAGCCTTCAGTAAGCAATTTTAAAAAGGGTTGAAAATACACAGCTGGAAATATGCAGTAGCAAAATTACTATCTGCTTTCTTTTGCCCACAGAAGTTCTCACACATACTGGGTAATGACACATTAACAAGTCACAACAACTTGGCCGTCCCGAGGGTCCACACTTCATTGAGATTTTATGCTGCTGAAGCTCTTTGTGTTTTGATTCTCAGCTGGTTTTGTTGTGGCTGGTATTTATCCAGACTTTGTGCAAATTACATACATTTTGTTGTTTATGTGATATGTTATCACTAGTAGACTATAAGCAATAACCAAAGCCTATTTCTGTGGAACCTCCTCTTCTCTTGTCTCTTATATGCGTTCATTTTTTCTCAACAGAATAAGGGAAAGAAGCGAACAAAGGAGAAAGTAAAAAGCTAATTGCTGTTCAATGCACATTGATTTTTAGCCCTACTGGGGGCGCTGACAGCTTGCAGAGTGACCAAAAACCAGCTCTGTGCTTCTGAGCCACCAGAATACAAAATGACCGGCATGAATGAATCCACTTTAAAGCTCAGAGTGTGAATATATGGTCCACGTGAAAATGGATGTGATTATTCGAGCCTATGTATGTGTGTTGAGGTGTAGGACATATGCCTAAGCAAACACACACCACACACACAGCCCACCGCAGTTGATAGCTCCTGCTCGGTGGAAACGTATCAGTTTCAAGATTGAGAAATTATTTGATTATAAAATAGCGTTGACTGTGTGTTCTTCTGCAACTCATGCCAGCTCCCGGATTCATATGCCAGCAGACCGAGCCCAGTAATTTGTGTGGGAGTCAATGTGTGTGTGTGTGTGTTTTTGTGTGTATCCGCCTGTGTGTTAGAGTCAGGAAATAGAAAAAGGGAGTGAGACTGAGATTGAAAAATTGCTAATGCATGCATTTACATAAACACCAGAGCTCCATCACTGGCGTACCTGTTTGTACGTGTGCGCTTGTGTGCGTGTGTTTTTGCGTGTGCATTCCTGAGAGGACTCTGAGTTGATCAAAGCTTCTGACACCCCAGACAGTGTCCTCCTGAGGGAGCCAGCTGTCAGATCTGGGATCAGAGATCAGCCGCTTCTGTCCTCCCTCCTCTTCACCCTCTGTGGGGTCTGTCACAGCAAGTTAGCACTTAGCCAGAGGCACTAATCAACAATCAGATTAAGCTCTCTCAAAATGATAGCTGGGACGGCCGGCAGCCAGGACAGACATGTCCAAAGAAAAAAGTAGCCAAAGGAGTCCCCCTGATTCTTATATTTAGAATTAAGGTTTAGTTCTTGTTCATGTAGTCTTATGGATAAGAAACACGAGGACAAGAAAATGAAATAAAATGAGTAAAGTTTTGCAAACCACAGGCTCGTACACTTTTTTTATTAACTTTCCTTGTCAGTGGCCATTTCTGCTGCACTGCTAAACACCCCTAAACCTCAGATGCTGGAAAGCATGTTGTGTTAAGCATCCAAAGACAGCGTCTTTTCAGGGTCTAAATGCTTCTTCCGTTTCAAAACACAAATAAACAAAGAAACACTAACGAGAGCTTACTATTAATTCTTTAAAGTGATTGGTGTATCTGTTCTACCAGGTTTTTCAATCAAGCATAGTGTCTGTGCTTTCATGAAAAGAGGATTTACAAGACTGAGAAAGGTAAATTGAACAGTTATCAGCACAGTTATAAAATGGCATCCAGTGTTCTGGAAAAAAAACAAAACAGAAGAAAACATGCTGAACTTTTCTAATTTTAGACATAAAAAAGATGATAAAACTAAATGTCAGTTAGCTTTTGGGTGCTTAGTGAAGTTAGGCTGTTTGGCATAGAGTACATAAATAATGAAAAATAATCAATAATTTCTTGAATAATCAGGCCCCATCTTATCTTAATGACCTTATAGTACCGTATTACCACACTAGAGCTCTTTGCTCTCAGACTGCAGGTTTACTTGTATTTAAAAGTAGAATGTGAGGCAGAGCCTTCAGCTTTCAGGGCCCTCTTCTGTGGAACCACCTTCCAGTTTGGATTCCAGAGACAGACACCTTGTCTCCTTTTAAGATTAGGCTTAAAACTTTCCGTTTTTGATAAAGCATAAAGTAAGGGCTGGATCAGGTGACCCTGAAACCTCCTTTAGCTACTTTGCAATAGATCTATCCTGCTGTGGAATTCCCATGATGCATTTTTTTCTTTTCTCCCTTTTTTCACTAACTATATGTTTACACACTACTCTGCATTGAATGATTTGATATTATTAATCTCTGGATTTCTTCCGCAGATGGCCGCCCCTCCCTGGTTCTGCTGGAGGTTTCTTTTTGTTAAGGAGGAGTTTTTCCTCCTCACTGTCGCCAAAGTGCTTGCTCAAAGGGGGGTCATATGATTGTTGGGTTTTTCTCTGTTTCCTTTGTATTATTGTAGGGTCTTTACCTTACAATATAAAGTGCCTTGTTGCGGTTTGGTGCTATATAAATAAAATTGAATTGAATTTCGTTAATAATCTGCCATCCCCTTTGCAAGGTAGGATACCTTATGTGTCATTAGGCCAAAATAAACACAGCAAAACTAACAATGAATTTTAGAAGTTTTAGGGTGAGGGTTCAATTATCATCCATCCACTTTCACTTATCAAATACAGGGATGCGGGAGCCTGGAGCCTGTCCCAGGAGCTGTCATAGGTAGAGAGGCTTTACAGCTTGGGCTGGTGAACAATCTATTGCAGGGCTAACACAGGGAGACATTCACACCTACGGCCAATTTAGAATTGCCAGTTAACCTAACATGCAGGAAACATTCTGTGGGAGGAATCCAGGGTACCTGGAGAGAACCCATGCTGGCACAAGGATAACAACAAGGACAGCTACACACAGAAAGGCCACAACCTGGATTCAAACCCAGCGTTTTCTTGCTGTAAGGCTGTGTGCTAACCACACGGCACTACCATGACCCCAAAAGGGTCAGTGTGCCACTTTAGCAGATGGCAACCAAGGACAATGAGCTCTCACATCACCAATCTTAGCACCACCAAAACTAATCAATATTGATTATGTGAAATTTGGTATTATTTTAATGTTTTTGTGTTTAAAAGCATTCAAGCTGCTGCTGCTAATTAAAGTATTCTCTACTTCCTAAATTTCTCCAAGTAGCTATTTTTTCTATTCTTCTAATTTTCATACTGCGATGTCAAAATCTGGTGCATCAAATCTTCTTTTTATACCGCAACATAACAAATTGGTATTGTTTGAAAGAAACTTTGTTTTTGTTTTACAAAATCCTCATTTTATTTCAACACTGTGTGTGAAAGTTTGAATTTGATGTTTTTTTCTGTGTTATGATATGTTTGACTAACTTGGTTGTGCGTTTCAAAACTTCTCATATTGTCTGGCTGCTCACATTTCTCCCTTTTGGAGATGTTTTCAGATCTCAGCAATTAACTTAGGGACCACAAAGTTGTTATTAAAGGTACAAAGGCAACAATTCCCCCTCAAATTAAAAAAAAAAAAAAAAAGAAGAAAAAAACACACACACAAGCACACATATAAATATCCTTTAATACTCGTTTAGTCTTCCGTGACCTTGAGAATGTGGTGTAAAGACTGTGAGAAACTGTGCACTGTTGCTTTGAAGATGATGGCTCAGGAAGAAAATGCTTAGGCCGCCTGACAATTGGCACAGAAAACTTAATATAAGCAGGATGATGCATTACAAATCTGCCATATAAAACACTACACCGGTGGTAAAATTGCTTCATCCAATTGCATTGGCCGTTGACTGCATATGTGTGTAATGGTAGGTCGGGAGTGTATGCTGCCCTGTCTGTGTGCCAGGGCTCCGGTCAGCCCACCCGTCGCAGATGTGTTGCCAACTCTCACTTGGCAGGCACTTTGAAACCTTTCTTTACCTCTGCAGCGGTCAACACTGTCAACATCTCCATCAGACCACATGTATACGCAGAGCCTCTGAATCAGTGTGACTGGAGCGTCTGTCTATGCATGTGCCTTTTTTAATGATGTGTGCTGCAGGTTTGTGCAAACCGCGTGTGTGCGCAGCTGCTGCTGACATGTATTTGTGCTATTTTTTTTTCTCCCTCAGCTTAAAGGGTCAGTGCACCCAAACTGAAACAAATGCACCCACATACAGGAGTTTGACCAGTAGATTGTTTTGATTTTATGTTAAAAACTTTGTGAGTTTGTATCACAAACACAGCATAAACAAAATTATGCTAAAAACATTCAGCAGCAGTAGCAGCATCTCTTCCCAGAAATTGTGTTTCCATTACTCCCAATATACCACAAACCTCACTGTCAACAGTTTTCATTGGGACTTTTTCTTTGGGAGAACCTAATTCCAATAAAAACTGTCTACAGTAAAGTTTTTGGAGTAGTAACTGAGCTATTTACACACATCTTTTTTATATTAATTCCAATGCAAACTCAGGCTGTCCCTCCAATCATTGTTCACACCATCATAATTTTGTGTTTAAATTTAGACCAAAAATTTTAGGAAGATTTTTGGGGAAGTGGCTCGTGGAGTTATAAATGTAGAGGCGCAGTAATGCTTTGTTCTTCACTGCTAACAAGGCATAAAGCAGAGATTAATCTAGGCCGAATCAAAGAATGTAAACTAGGTATACTTCAGTCTCAGCTTCACCCCAGCTGTTGATGAATAGAGGCCACAGAGTATTGTGTGTCTTAAAATATTAGCAGCTGACAGTATTGAGCCACACAAACTGACTTTAATCTTTTTTTTTCTCCCTAATGTCACATACTGAGGTTGCATTTCCTTGCCTGAACCTATACATTCATTTTTTATGTTGTTGTTTTACTGAGTCATGGTGTGGCATTGTGACTGTAGCAGTAACTTCTTTTCATCCCTGCCCTTTTGCACCTTGCTCTGAAAGCTTCTCAGAGTCTTCGC
The DNA here is from genome assembly GCA_015106755.1 of Etia nguti. Lineage (NCBI taxonomy): Eukaryota > Metazoa > Chordata > Actinopteri > Cichliformes > Cichlidae > Etia > Etia nguti. The sequence goes on from VUQG01007419.1 coordinate 28,774, forward strand.
TCAGGGAAGTTTGAAGCTCAATCCCCCTCCTCCACACACACACACACACACACACACACACACACACACAC